>LPNX010767174.1:0-14412 GCA_001517045.1 Pseudotsuga menziesii | reverse complement strand
CTGACAGGTGGTTGAGGAGATAGACCATTTTTGTCTAAGCAAGGTCTATTTTTCCTAGGGAATTAATTAATTTCCCTAAGTTAAAAATTCATATTATTTGATTTTGAAAGAAAAAATCAAATAATGCCATGGTAATTTTGTTTGGGGGTTGTTAAGCCTAGGAAAATTTTATTTCAAATTTTTCCACCCCCCCATGGCCAAGATATAAAATTTTCAAGTTATTTTTAATTTTTCCTAAGTCAAAATTGGAAAAATTTAAAAATTAAATTGAGAATTTTAATCTAAGGTGAAATTTTATTTTAGCCTAAGTCTAAAGGCTAGATATCTATCTTGGAGCAAAAGCCAAAGGTCAAAGCCAAGTTTAGAGGATATTAAGTGGCCAAACCACCACTAAAGGGGACCTCCAAGTTTAAACCCTCACTAAGGTGGGACATATGCATATAGAATGGGCCCACTCTAATTAGAGGAGGCGTCACCATCTTAGAGGAGGGCGCTACTTATAGTAGGGCGTCAATGTAATAAAGAGGGGTGCTAGCCAATTTAAAGGTGGCGCTAATATAGAGTGGGGCGCATTATAAAGAGTCTCCACTAGTTTAGTGAAGGGCGCTACCATTTAAGGGGGCGCTACCATATAGAATGGGGCGCTAAACTTGGTAAAGGGCGCCACACTTAATGGAGGGGGCGCATGCAAATATGGAAGCGCCACCAAATTTGGAGGACGTCACCCATTTTAAGAGGCATCTAGCTACAATGAAGGAGGGCGCTAGTTTGGAGGAGGGGTGCCACATTAAGAGGTCAAAGCCAAATCTAGAGGGGCGCCTAGCCTATGGGCCCACCCGAAACCCTAAAAAGACATCTGAGGGAGCATCTTGGTCAAAGCCCTAGATCTAAGGGTGGGGAATCATTGTCACATGGATCAAGCACCTAAGCCATTGATTGAAAATTAATCTAAGGGTGTAGATTGATTGAGAAGAATGTAAAGTCAAATACCTAGATCTAGTGGTGGAGATTTAACCTAGATCTAGATCTAGTCTCGGCCATTGATTTTCAAGGGGTTGGAGTCTTCCTCAACTATATAATGAGGGTCTCACTCCCTCATTGGGAGGATCTCTCATGCTATTGTTATGCTGCCGGAATATTTCCCCACTCTTCTCTCACATTCTTTTTGCTATTGTAATGTTCCTGCCCTAGTTGGGCCATAATACAAGCAATCTTTGGAAGAACTTTTGGTGTCTTTTCTACATTGCATGCTTCTTTGTAAGGTAACCTGCTTTGTATTTGTTTTAGTTGCATTTGTATTAGCTTAGATAGCTCTCCACAAAGTATTTTGTGGAAAGACTTGAAGGTAGAAGTATTTCTATCTGCATTTGTGAGTAGATTAGTAGGATTCTACAAAATATTTTGTAGGGTTTATTTATGTGCTCACCTCTTTGCTTACATTTTGCAGCTCTTATAAGTGTATTTGCAGAGATCTAGAACAAAGGAGCACTTTCTCCATTGATTAAAACTTTGTTTTTCATTTTCGCACTTTTGTTCACAAGGGTTTTGAAACTCAGTTTTTATCACTGTATAGTGATAAAAACCTTGGTTTTAAAGCCCCAACCCTTAGTATATTAGTTAAATACTTTAGATCTACTGTTTTAGCATCATTAAGGTGGCTGGAAACTCAGTTTTCAGCCCCCTAAACTTCATATTTCTGTTATATGTTCACTCAGATTTTTTACTGTAATATAGTGATTTTTTGGGACTAACTTTTTCTAACAAATTCTTTGAGTTTTCTGTGATTTCCAGCAAACATAGCTTGCTGGTTTGTGACAGGTTTTACACAGGTGAAGGGGAGGTGCTGCCCAAATTGGCCCAGAAATACCTCATCCTTCAACCGGTTTCAAAGGGGGTTCAAACCCTCACTCTTCTCTCACATTTTTCTGATATTTGTAAACCCCAATGAGAAGTTCTCTTGGGGTATTCTGCAAAAATTAATAAGCACTTGTAATATATATGTAAACAGATTAGGAAGTAGAAACTAGTTTTATTTTCTGATTACCCACCTATCTTTGTGACAGACCACCATCTCTGTCACAAAGATTGAAGTGAGGTTAGTTTACTGTTTTATTCAGTTGTATTTTCCTTTCTAGTTTATTTCATTCACCCACCTATCTCTATTACAGACCACCATCTCTGTAACAGAGATTGTTGTGAGGTTAGCTTAAGCATTCAGTTTTATTTTTTTGTTCACCCACCTATCTTTGTGACAGACCACCATCTCTGTCACAAAGATTGATGTGAGGTTAGTATAATCAGTTTCCTTTTTACCCACCTATCTCTGTGACAGACCACCATCTCTGTCACAGAGATTGCTGTGTGGTTAAGCATTGCTCTAGCTAGTTACAGTTTCTTTCAAGTTCAGTATTTTTATTTTTCTGTTAAAAGAAGCAATCATACAACTCACCCATTCTGTGTATCCTCTATCCACTTGTCATCGCCCTTTAGGGACTTCAAGTTGGATATGAAAAGCAGGAGAAGTGGGGGCTTAGGTAATTAAAGCAACATTTTTATTTCCCTGCTACAATCTTCACATTTAAATTTCCAGTCCAAGATCGAATACCAGCACCTCCCATAACGGATATCGCTTGGTAATCTTGTTGATAATTTAAAATTTACATTGCATGCTAATCACCAAGACTTAAAATTAACCCCTAAAATTAACCAACAAAAGCTTCTCTATTTCCTGCTCCTCTACTCAGTTATCACCCTTCGGGGTACTCGCAAGATACGACAGGGGATAGAGGAGCCTTAGTTTAATAGGCATCCATCTAGCCATTTTTCCTGTCAACTAAAAACAGTGACCTCAGGAAGTTAGAAGGGGTAGTAGACCGTGGGGGGTCTCTAGGCGCTTTGACGTCCTCCTTGTTGAGCACCGGGGCATTGGGGTTTGACCTGTGAGCTACGGGTGGGCTTTGCTCCCACTTTGTTGAGCGCAACAGCATTCCCTCTTTGGCTTGAGAAGTACTAGATTGGGGTAGTCACACCACCAATTCTAAAACTTAATTTCAAGAAGAAAAACATTAATAAAATCTACCTAAAATAAACCAAGAGACATTGCAAAACCGATTCTATAACTTTTTCATTTCAGCGCACTCCCACTCCAGCATTGCACTACAACTCTTTACCTTCAGTTTCACTTTACTTTTCAAGTTCATTTACTTTTCAATCCTGCAATTGTTTATGTGGTGAATGCTTAACTTTTGTTTAAACTGTAACTATTTCACTTGATTTGTTTATCTTGATAAATTTAGATCAACTGTACATTGCCGAGATATCTTGATTCATTATTGTATCATTTGTTCATTTATTCATCTCATTTGTTAGACTATGGATGATCATTTTTAATTCTTTTGTAAGTTTGTAACTCGTAATCTTTTGACTCCATTTAATCTGGGCACTGGTCTATTAATTTTGCAGTCTTAATCAAAGATCCCTTTAACTAATAGTTAATAAACTTAGGAATACTTTCCTGTAGGGACTACCCCCCTTGGCTCTGTTGGGATCTTGCCTAAACGGAGGAGTTGTGGACTATGGTGACAGTGGTCCCTAGCTCTCACTTGCCCCCAAGGACACACATAGCAGGTTGTGACTTTCCTGTGTCTTAAAGTGTGAATTAGGCGGCAACATCTTTGGCGCCGTTGCCGGGGACAAGTCTTTTGTCCTTGGTCTTGACATTAATTAAATAATTTTAGATCTAATTCTTTAATTCTTCAATTTAATTTGTTTTTAAAGTGTTAATAAAAATTTTGAAATAACCTTAATTTTTTTTTTCTTCTTTCTTTTTCCCATATTGGAAGTTTACTTGTTCTCCAAGTGGCGACTCCACTTCAAAATATATAGTAAGGTATTCTACCTGGAGCCCTTCGGTTTGTCTAGCTCCCTCTTAGATCCTGAAAAGGCTTTTAGAAGAAGTTAAACAAACTTGCTTCCTGTAGAATCTTTACAAGTCTTGGAGAAGAAGCCAATTTCTAATATGCCTTTGTGGTTTATCTAAGTAAACCAACCTGAACAATGAATAATTATTATAAACCATGTGATTTTTCTAAAATTGTTGATTACCCTCATGAAGTTCCAGAGAAAGTTGTTGATAGCTAGCTTCCTAAAACTTAAGAGCGAAGTATTTAACATGTTCTTGGCCTACAAGGCCCTTGTTGAAAAACAATGTGGTCATCAAATTATTAAGTTAAGATCTGACAATGGAGGAGAATATGTTAACAACAAGTTCACTACTTTCTGCACTGAACAAGGAATCCAACAACAACACACTGTTCCATATACACCACAACAAAATGGTGTAACTGAATGAAAGAACCGCACTTTAAAAGAAATGGCTAATTATATGATCCAATCTAAGGGACTCAGTCTTCAATATTGGGCTGAGGCCATAAATTGTGCAAATTACATAGTTAATCACACACCCACTAAATTTTTACAAGGTATAACACCGGAAGAAGCATGGAGTAAAATTAAACCAAATGTAAGTCACTTTCGTTTGTTTGGTTGTGAAGCATGGGCTCACATTCTGGATGAAAAACGGAAAGCATTGCAGCCTAAAAGTGAAAAGTGCATATTTGTTGGATATTCAGAAGATGTCAAAGGTTATAGACTTCTTCAACCACATTTTCATGATATAATCATTAGAAGAGATGTTAAATTTGATGAAAATCTCTTGGCCTGCGAGCCTAACTTGGCGGGTGTGCCATCTTTGGCCTGCGAGCCTAATTCTGCAATTGTGCCTTCTTCTTCTTCTTCCAACTTCCTTGACAGGTTTCCAACTCCAGTTTCTGATGATGACAATGAGGATGAAAATCCACCTCCGCCTGCTCACGTTCCTCCAGTTGCACCAGCACCAATGCTTCCTCGATGGGTCCGTTCAACATGTGAAGCAGCTGGTGATCTTACCGGTGATCCTAGAGATCAACGTTGAACACGTTCTCAGTTTCAGCGAGCCTCTTCTCTTTTGGCTCAAGTTTCCGAGAATCATGATCAAAAAACTTTAGCAGAAGCTTCAGGAAATCCAGATTGGGATGCAGCTATGGATGAAGAATATCGTTCCTTAATGGCGAACGATACTTGGGATCTTATTCCTCTTCCAAAAGGAAGAAAACTTGTCAGATGTAAATGGGTCTACAGAACTAAGTATGCATCAGATGGAAGTATTGAAAGACTTAAGGCAAGGTTAGTTGCCAAAGGTTTTTCCCAAGTTGAAGGGATTGACTACAATGAAACCTTTGCTCTTGTCGCAAAAATGAACTCCATCCGCCTTGTTCTTTCCCTTGCAGCCTTACATAACTCGGAAGTCCATCAAATGGATGTCAAGTCTGCCTTTTTACATGATGATTTACAGGAGGAAATTTGCATGGAACAACCTCCTGGATATGTTCAGGATAACTCTAGCCTTGTCTGTCTCCTTAAGAAATCCTTATATGGCCTTAAGCAAGCTCCTAGAGCTTGGTATGCCAAAATGGATAGATTTCTCCTTGACACTGGTTTTTCTAGATGCCATTCTGAGCCCAATGTCTATACCAAGAAAGTAGGAAACCATCTCATCATACTTGTTCTTTATGTTGATGATCTTATCCTTACAGGTAGTGACCCTAAACTTTTAACCCATGTGAAATCCAGTCTTAAGCAAAATTTTGAAATGTTAGACTTAGGACATTTGCATTATTTTATTGGTCTCCAAGTCTTGCAAACCAAAGAAGGAATCTTTCTTTCCCAATCTAAGTATGCTTGTGACCTTCTTCGTCACTTTCACATGGAAGATTGTAAACCAGCCCCTTCTCCCTTCTAGTCTGGAGTCAAACTTTCTGCCACTTGTACTTCCCCTGAAGTAGATGCCACCTTGTATCGTCAGCTTGTTGGTAGTTTTTTATACTTGACTCATTCCCATCCTAACCTTTCCTTTGTCGTTGATCGTGTTGCCCATTATATGCAAACTCCTCATGAAAGTCACTAGAAAGCAGCAAAGAGAATACTTCGATATATTCGAGGTACAATTCAGTTTAGGATTCATTACAGTATAGGGGGGAAACCTTTGTTGGTTGGTTTCACTGATTCAGATTGGGCTGACGATCTTGATGATCGAAAGTCTACTGCATGTTATGTTTTCAGTCTGGGATCTGGACCTTTCACTTGGGCTTGTAAGAAACAAGCTCTTGCTCTTTCTTCAGCAGAAGCAGAATATCGAGCCGCAGTTAATGCCAATCAAGAAGCTTTATGGCTTCGACAGATCCTTTCAGAGTTTGGATTCGAGCAGCAGCAGCCTACTCCACTTTGGTGCGACAATCAAAGTGCCATCAAGCTTGCCAAAGATCCTGTTCTACATCAGCACAACAAACACATTGAGCTACACATGCACTTCATCAAAAATCTTATTCATGATCGTGTTATTGAAGTGCTCTATTGCCCTACAGATGATCAAGTTGCAGACATCTTCACCAAGTCTCTTACAGAAGCGAAGTTTTCTAAACTTCGGTCTATGTTAGGAGTTCAGGAATGTGTCCTTAAGGGGGGATAGGCTCTAATGCCTCCTTCCTTCTCCTAATAGTGTCACTTTTGTAAATCCTTCAATCCTATCCCAAGTTGTTCTTAAGGGGGGATGTTAGGATATTTAGACACTTAGGAGTTAGTTAAGATCAACTTGTGTAATATATCCGTTAGGTAAAAGTGTGTTTCTTTAGTATGCATTAGTATGCATTTGTAAATATTCTAATCTGACAGTCACGATATGTTCTAAACATAGAGCGATCTGACGGTTCAACTTCTCTTAGATCATACCTAGCATTGATCCATGGCTTAACACCCGATTGGTCCATGATCTCTATTTAAAGAGCATGGAGGGTCCTTAGCTAGTTGATCGATTATGAGAAGCTCATGTAACTTTCTTTCTTTTGCATAATAAATTGCTCCAAGTAGCTATTTGGCTATGGACTGTTTCCCTCTCAAGGGTTTTAACCATGTGACAAACATCATTGTGTTGATCTGTGATATATTTGTGTGAAGCGGTTGCTCAAGGTGTTCAATCTTTTGGGAGTACCCTGTGTGCCCGAACAGATTAGAGAGAGTGAACATACTGTTGTATGCGTATCCAGTCGAGTATGCATATCCAATCGAGTTGTGTATCCAATTAGAGCTAGTATATGTGTGTGCACTAAGGAGAGTGACCAACTCATGATGATTGAAGAGAGTGACCATACTTGTGATAACTGGAGAGAGTGACCATACTGTTATGCATATCCAATCGAGCTGCATATCCAATGAACCAGAGAGTGTGACCTTCTTGTGATGATTGGAGAGAGTGACCATACTTGTGAGGACTAGAGAGTGTGACCATACTTGCGAGGGTTGGAGACAATGACCATACTTGTGATGATTGGAGAGTGTGACCATACGTGTGATGATTGGATAAAGTGACCATACTTTGTATGCGTATCTAGTCGAGTATGCATATCCAACCAAGTATGTGTATCCAATCAAGTATGCATATCCAATCAAGTTGTGTATCCAATTGGAGATGTGTGATGAGATGAAGTCCCGTAATGGCGTAACGTGTGCTCCTGGCTTGCTGATGTGTTGCTACTATGATGTCCCTGGATGTATGATTGTGACTATTGCATGATTGATATGATGGCTTGCTCGTGGAGAACTTCTAGTGATGTATAGATTCGAGAGATGTCAGAAGTCAATGGTTAGAGTACAGAGTTGCAGCAGCAGTGATGATGATTGCATGAGAAGAATACCTTCCTTGTTAAGAGGGAGTATTAAAGAATGTAACTTCAGAAGATATTCTAATTGTATTATTGTTGTACTTCCTTTGGAAGAGATTCATATTGTATTTGATCATGTAAAGAACCCTAAAATAATGAATGTAACCCCTCTTGTAAAGTCGGCTTAGAATAATCCGGAAGAAACATTAAATAAACATTATTTAATGTTTCCCTTGAGAAGTCGACCCTGGCAATTAGAGAAGTCGGCCCCATAAAGGAAAAGTCACTTGAGAGACAAGTATAAATAGAGGGGCGCACTTCTCATTTGGAACACATCACTCACTCAAGCAAGTTCGCTAGAGAGAGAGAGGAGAACAAGTTCGCTTGGGAGAGGAGTATCTGCATTGAGGACATCTTATTCTTGAGGTTTCTTATCTTATCTATTCTCGGGATGTTTGTGTGGAAGAGCTTTAGCTATTCATTGTACTAGATTGACATTGTACTTACTGATGAATCTATACTGAAGAAGTTTCTGGGTTTTCTTCCATTTAAGGGTTTCCCAGAGGAGAAACTTTTGTGTCTCTTTTATGCTGTGCTTGTCTTTCTTTCAGTGATCCTATTGCTGCTTATTATTGTGATATAGTGGATATGTTTAAAGATCTAATATAACTATTATTCAAGTACAAATTCTAACAAAACTTATTGAATTTTTTAACTCTACATCACCTATCAATGAGTTTGAATTTTATTTTCTCTGTTATAATGCTCATCATGTATTAATTAGTGGCTGTAGTGATGGATTCTACCTGTCTATTGCACATTGAAATGTATATGGATCAATATCTCTTGCAAGCTTACTACTGTGTTTTGTGATCATGGAATTTGAGGGTCCTCTGTATATTGTCTCACTATAATTTGGATATTGCTCCCTGTACAGAAGTGGCTGTAGCTTAAAGAAAGCATTGGACTCTGTATCCATGTATATAGTTTTGCTGTATCGGAACACTGATCACTGTTGAGTGGCCTCAAAGTATCTCAGTGACCTGTACTAATTTATCATATACATTTGCACCTGTAGCTAGCTAAAATAGATGGAAGGATATGAGCTGGTCCATTAAAGGGAAGCTATGTTCCAAGGAACAATTTAGATGCAGGCATACTGTGAAGTAGAGATTTGGAGTGTAGAACCCAACAGTAAGAACTATTAGATTGGATTTGTCCAGTTATAATTGAATGACGTCCCTGAAATCGTAAACTAGATATATATTATATGCCTAAACTATGTATGTAAACAGAAACATCAGTAAAAAATTCAGATTTGCTCCTACAAGGAAAATATCTTCTACAGTAAGCAGCGCTAGCATAAACCCTATGCAGAAAGGTTTCAGAAAGGGAACTACCCCATGACCAATTGGTGAAGTCTTTGCTCTTGTGTCGAGAGGTGCAAGATTCAAATCTTTATCCTGCATGTTAAATTGGGTATTCATACTGTATTAATTCATAGTTGATGTTCATAGCTAGTCCAAAAAAGGGTTGCAAGGGTAGTGTCTTGGGGATGTTACATATTCTTGTGTGACGTTAGAAGAGATTCACAAGACTGATCTTGCAAGGAATCTAAAAGAAATTGTCCTTGTTATGATTGCAATAACATCCATTGCTATATAGTCAAATGCACATGCAAACATTGATGAGAAATCCATCCTCCATCATTGAACTTAAAGCTTACAATATCGGTTAGCTTACATTAAATGGTGTTCTAAATTTGAGGTTTTCAAACGTGCAATGATAATTTCATAGATTTCCATTAGAATTTAAACATGCTTCAGAAGCAACTACACAATCAAAACATTTAATCTTTTTATGTGATTTTCCTCTTTGTTCCACTTCCACGTGATGGTTGGAAGGCCACAAGACCAAACAAGAAATTAAAAGCCTGCTCCAAAGAAATTAGAAAAGAAAAGGCATACATTAAGGTGCTCATGCAATAAAACAAACCTGGAGGTGATCATATTCATGCTGGAAAATCCGTGCATTGAACTCTTTTAAACTCAAAAGGAATTTCTTTCCATTAATGTCCCGAGCTTCAATTTTTACAGACATGGGTCGCTGCATATACAATTCCATAATCAGAATATAATCACATAAGAAATAATCAAAATTGCTAAATAGGGAACATTGATTTTTGCATGGCAGGGAAAATAAGAAATATGAGTTCAGTGCAGGATATTTTATGCAAAATTCTATCATTGAATAAAATATAAATATGCAAACCACACCAATCAACAACAGAGTCAAAAAAAAATAACATTCAACTAATACAAGAAAACGGTATTCTCGAACACTTCAGCATCGTTCTTGCCAGAGATATTCCAATCGCATGCATTGTTCCTCCTCATACTGCAAACAGGATCAATGTTGCAAATATTGTGTCGGGGAATATATCGCTGAGGGTCTGGAAAAAAACTTAGCAGAAATATTGGGGAAAATATCGGGAATTATTGGATAATATCAACAAAAATAAACTTACACCTGTAGAATTATGAAAATATCAAACAAATCAGCAAGACGAAAAACTGGAGAGAAATTAGAAATATCGGGAAAAGATCAGGGATATTTGCAACACTGTATAGGATAGAACCATTATTTCTAAAAGTCCTTGAAGTGCTCCCACTTTCTCACCATGGGCTCCTTGCCCAGCCATAAGGTATCTACATAGCCCTCCCACCATAATAAAGCATGTCCAGACATTTCAAATGTGTAAAATAAATCTTTTGGGTTTCTTTTATATGACACAAGCTGAAATATACCTCTAGTTGTTTTAACCAATGATCGAATCTCTCGGTATCAACTTGACTATCATACGAGGGTATTTCAAGCTTTGTTTCAATCTTGAATGGAGTGCTAGAAGATGAAGGAAAAGAGTCAATACTACCCCAAGTCTCAAAGCTTATCACCATTGGTTTGGTCAACACTTTGTTCTTGATGCTCAGGGCTTGCTGATATCTCACTCTTCATCTTTCCCTGCCAAAAGTTGTGTTACCATTTCAGTCAATACAGCAATGCTGTGCTCAAGTAATCTTGTCTTTGGAGTCTAGATTGTTCTTTTTAATGCTCATTAAAACTTCTTGCCATTACCGGTTGTCTACTTTCTAGAAGTTGCAACAATGGCTCTCCACTCATCTGGTATTCACTACAGCAGTTTACCATACAGCTTGTTCACCAAGTGTTCTTGAACTTGGGTTCTAATACCAATATGATCCATAATCAATCAACCTATGGCCAATTTGATTCCCTAGCACAGAACTCTGTTATTTTAAATGTGGAGATATTTGATATTGTTGTGTTTATTTCTGTTGTGCAATTAACAGTGACTATGTATACAAATGTGATAGCTTAAAAATACAAATCCAATCACACACGGTAAGACAGAAATACACCCTGGAGAAGCTAATGTGGGAAAACACCAGCAAGAGATGGCTCTTTTGGATCTTTGATATTCTCATGGATTTATGTAATGACCCAGGCTAAATCTGATCTGATTTTTTGGCTGGGATATTGTCAAACACTTAATACATTCATCCCATCATCAATGTGTAGGCTCCCGCAACTTCAATCTGACATTTTAATGCCACTGTTGGAAGAGTTTAAGCGAGCTTTTGCCAAACACTTTAATCCTGTGGCTGTCAAGCTGAGTTTTGGACTGGTTTCTTGTTTAAGAATGTTTGGTGTAGATTTCAGATTTCTTGTGTAGACATTGTTGCCCACCTATTTCGACTAGGTGGCAACTCCATGTACACGAAGTTGTACATATTTGTACCTTAGAAAAATCTGAGGATTTTTCATTTCTGCAGGGCTATTGCCCCTTTGTAAAACGAAATGTCCGCTCCCCTGCGTGGGAAAATTAATGTAATTTTATGTGCTAGTGTGGGTCATGTGATATGGATGCCGCACCATGGAACGGGTTGTTAGGGAAGTCCCCTCCTCGAGTGTTTTTCCCTTTCCAATTGGCCTTGTTGAACAAACGAGTTTAATCGGTTTGGTTTTCACTCAAAATCCTCCAAAGTGGTGACGGGCGTTCTACCAGTCAATTCCATGAGGTGGCTAAGGCTTCAAAGTGTTATTCATGACCATGCTAAGACATCTGTAGAGTCTTGCGGAGTTTCATTGTGTTGTTGTATTTTTAATATTTTTTTCTAGTTAATTAATTTCATCCCTTGGTGATTAATTAACTCAGTCGTGATGTAATAATGTAATCGCTCGAGCATGGCATTTTGTAATAGGGGCTATGAATGCAAAGATAAATTGCTATGAAACCCCCTAGGCCACTGCTTCGAGTCCCATGTCATTCTGATGAGTGGTTGAGGAGATAGACCATTTTTGTCTAAGCAAGGTCTATTTTTCCTAGGGAATTAATTAAATTCCCCAAGTCAAAATTCACATTTATTTCATTTTGAAATAAAAAATCAAATAATGCCATGGTAAACTTGTTTGGGGGTTACTAAGCCTAGGAAAACTTGTTCCAAAGTTTTTCACCCCCTCCCTGGCCTAGATTTAATTTTTCAAGTTATTTTTAAATTTTTCCTAAGTCAATTTTAGGAAAATTTAAAAATTAAATTGGAAATTTTTAAATCTAAGGTGAGTTTTTATTTTATCCTAAGTCAAGGGATAAAGTTTTATTATTGGAGCAAGGTTTAAAAGCCTAGCTAAAGCTAAGTTTAAAAATGTTAAAACCCTCCACCATAAGTTAATGGAGGCGCTCATGCTAAGGATGGAGCCACAACTTGGTTAAACCCACGCTAATCTTAGAGGTGGGCGCATGCATATAATAGAGGCATCATACATATTAAAGGGGGGGTCAAAGGTTGAATGGGGCGCTACCATATGGATAAAGCTCCACCAAATAAAGAGAAGCACCATCAAATTGGAGGTAGACGCTATATTTGATGGAGGGCGCACTAAATATAAAGGGGACCCACGCTCACATAAAAGTCAGAGCCAAAAATAGTGAGGCGCGAATGTATTGAAGACCCACGCTATCAAATTTGGAGGCGTTGGCCAAAATGGAGAGCGCTACCAAAAGAAAGGGCCCACGCTATTATTTGGAGGCATTAACCATCGAATTTGGAGGCACTAGCATAAAGTAGAGGAGCGTTATCATATAGAAAGCGCTGGCTATATTGGAAGGGCGCCACATGAAGGGGCCCACGTAAAGAATGGAGAAGGCCCACGCTAAAGTTAGAAGGGCTCTACGTGGTTTAAAAGAGGAGCCGCTAAATGAAATGGAGGACGGCCATATTTTTGGTGGGCGCTACCATATGTAGAAGCTCCACGTTTTTAAGAGGGCGCTAGCCATATTTTGGAGCCGCCATACTTAGAAGAATCCACCATATCTAGAGGAGGGCGAATGCAATTTTGGGCCCACGTTTTAGATACTTGGAGGAGCCGCCATATTTGGAGTTTTTCCATTATTAGAGAGGGGCGCCTAGCCTAAGTGGGCCTACTATGATTTTTCTATTTTATTAAAAGCTCATCTAAAGGTTGAAATTAAATCAAAAACCTTGATCCAAAGGTTAAAATGGTTAAAACATGGATTAAGTCTCTTAGCCTTTGATTAAAATTAATCTAAAGGTGGAGATTAATTGAGAATAATAGAAAACCTAATACCTAGATCTAGTGGTGGAGATTAAACCCTAGATCTAGATATAATCTCAACCATTGAGCTTCAAAGAGTTGGGGGTTTGCCTCAACTATATAATGAGGGTATCACTCCCTCATTATTCACCATCTCTTATGTTATTGTTATGCTGGCGGAAAATTCTTCTTCTCACTCTCATATTCTTGCTACCTTGTATTGAAGTTTTGCCCAAGCTGGGCTTGTTGCCGCCTAATACACACTTTATGACACGGGAAAGTCTCCAACCCGCTTTGTGTGTCCTTGGGGGCAAGTTAGAGCTGGGGACCACTGTCACCACAGTCCACAACTCCTCCGTTTAGGCTAGATCCCAACAGAGCCAAGGGGGGTAGTCCCTACAGGAAAATAAGTTCCAGATTTATTAACTATTAGTTAAAGGGATCTTTTACTAAGATTACAAAATTACAAGACCAGTGCCTAGATTAATTGGAGTCAAAATATTACAAGTTACAAACGATAACAAATCAAGGTATCTAAGCAATGTACAGATGAATTAAATTTATCAATATAAACAAATGAACAAGATTTACAAGATAGCAGAAAAAGTGCTTTAAGTGAAGATTATTAAGCCAACAGTAAATTAAAAAAGGAAAGACTTTAAGTTAAATTACTTGAAGCAGTTTACAATGGTTAAGCATTCACCACATGAACAATTGCAGAACTGAAAGTAAATACTTGTAACTGAAAAGTGAAAGGCTTGCAAATAAAATAAAAGTGAAAGTGTTTGTAGTAAAACCTTGAATAGCAAGGCAAAGATAAAAATGACCAATGTTTGTAGGACGTTTTGCAATGCTTCTTGGTTCGTTTTAATAAATTTTATTAAAGTTTAAGTCTTTGATTAAGTTTTAGATCCGGTGGTGTGACTTCCCCGATCTAGTTCTTCTCAAACCGAAGAGGGATTGCTGTTGCGCTCAACAGGTGGGAGCAAAGCCCACCCCTAGCTCACAGGTCAAACCCCAATGGCCC
>LPNX010767168.1:151395-162710 GCA_001517045.1 Pseudotsuga menziesii | reverse complement strand
ACCCATCACCATCTGTGGTGAGTGCCTATGGACCATTTTGAGAGGAGTCATCATTGCCTCTCCGAATGGTTGTTTCTCACATGCTCGACTTCAGTACCTTCTTCTCATCGTTGAGAATCGCACAGGATTTATATCACTTCCGTTGTTTGTCGAAGACCCCGGATCTCCCCCGACTCTAGCACATTGGTGAGTCACTTCGGAACACCCAGTTATATGTTCCCGTGGATGTCCAGGCTGCGTTGGCGATTGTATTCGGAAGCCATCCCATTCTATGCTTCCTTGAGTACCCAGTTCAGTTCCAGTTCAGTGCACCATTGTGAGCATGACCCTGGTCACTCTGATCCAGCAGCTCACCAGTGCTTTTGGTACCACATTCAGTAGCACTGCTGTCATTCCAGTGTTTCAGTTGTTCCGCTCAGACATAGTCAGCTCAGCAGTATGTTCCGGATTTGTGTCCCCTTTGGACACTTATGATATATACAGCAGTTCCTATGTATCCTACAGGTCCCTCTTTTCGGGGCTCACAGTTATTTTTCATGCATCTTGATACGAGCATGGGTATGCTTGCCTCGTCTATCTATTGAGATATTTCCTCATCCAGTATTTGAGGGCCATTTATATTGCTATGTTATATTCTGATACGAGCATGGGAATGCCCGCCTCGTCCATATTATCAGATGATCCCTCATCCATTATTGAGGTTATGTACTTTTCAGTCCTTGCAGGTGGTTCGAGATCGGTGTCCCGGACTTCAGCTGTTTCTTTCTCTTCTCCATCCCCACAAGACAAACCAAATATGACTCATGATGTCCATCGGCCATACGATGAGCTCCTGCCCTCACACATCAGGGGGCAATCTGTTAACACCCAAAAATGGTTAACTACCTCATCTACCCCATTTCATGGCTCATTTGTCCATTTGCCTGCCATATTTCCCTGAAAATCCCACTAAAAGCCTCCAAAAGGCCTAAAATGCCTCCAAAAGGCCATAAAACCATCTAAAAAGGCCCCAAAAGGCCTAAAATGCCTCCAAAAGGCCCAAAAACCCCTTTTTCCTCCAAAAATAACCAAAATTCCTCTAAAAATAGCAAAAATCCCCAAAAGGGAAGAAAAGGAATAAAAATAATGAGGAAAAAGGAGGAAAACCCTAAAACAGCAAAAACCCTAAACAAGCTGCCCTAAACCACATGGTTTCCAAAAACCATGGGCTAGCATTCCACCACTAAAAAACTATAAATAAGTGGTGGAGACCCCTCATTTCACATCCACAGTCATAGCATGCTTACTCTGCCAAAACATCTCGTGAAACCCTAGCTCACCATCAAGCTATTTTCACCATTGAGAACCCTTTTGGCCTATTTTCCACCATCGGAGAAGGAGAAGGAGCAGCTTGGAGCTCGAAGCCACCGACATCGGACCAGCGCAACGGACTCCACCAACCTCCTCATCAGAGGTAATCTTAATAAAAAACACCATTATACATTTCTCTGTTGTTCTTATTTCATGTTATTTACTTTCACTGCTTTAGCTTAGTTTTTCATTTCAGTCTCTTTTTTATTTACATTATTGAACTGCTACTAAGGATTCCAGATTCCTTAGTAGGTGCTCATCAGCACAAGCTAGGGTGAAAACCCTAGCTACAGTAAGTTCGAATATTAATCACGAAATAATCTTATCAACAAAACCGCAAAGTGGAAAGAAATTTTCACATCTTGATATGCCTCTCTGCTAATGAAATTAATGTTGACATTAGTATTTGCCTATTCTCTGGCCCAACATATCCATAAGGTGAAGCAATCATGGAATCTTGAAGAATTCCACACTCTTTCCCAAAGAGTTAAACTCGGAAACAAAAAAATACCAATATAGTCAGCAATGATTGCTAGATAGGTCTTTGTACTTGATTTCCTCTTTGTCCTGCCACCTGTATTTCTCATTTCCTTCAAGCACCTATGGACATGCCTTCGAGAAATGCGTTGTGCTGAACCCCGGTTTTGTTGATCAATCCTCTCTGTACCCTCAATTTTAAGCTTTTGTTCATCCACTTTAAAATTGTTATTAACCATTCTTACATGGTTAAAACTAATCAACTCTTCTCCAAAAACCAGATCTTGTCGACCAATAAACAAAGGAATCACTAGATTTTTTCCATTGTGGATGTAATCCTGGTCATGAATTCTTGTTACTTTAAAGCCATTATACAACCTAGCTAGCCTCCACCCTTCCTGAGGAATTTTATTTGAGTAATAATCCTTCAGCATAAGCATTCTTCTCCTACTATTCCCATCTGAGGAATGACCAATAATAGGTCCTAAAAAGTGTTCCACATGTTTCTTCCATAGGTCTTCTACTTTTTCCCATTGTCGATGGACAAAATTTGCATCAAACCTGTCACACGTTGGATGAACAACCAAAACCAAATGAGGAAGCTTCACATGTAAAGGGTTTGCAATAATAACATGTGCATAATCATGCCAATCACACAATTCTTGAAGGGATATGTAATAATCCCATAGCCCGCAGCGCCCTCACCAACTATCACCAAGAAATGTGATTGGCACTTATGTTCTTCTTTGTTACCACAAAAGCACACCAATGTATCACTTTTTTCTACCCACCTTACATATTTTTTCACAACAGTTTCATCTTCAGCAAGGCTTATGGGAATTGGGCCCTCTATACCATGTTTGGATTTATAGGAAGCATGAAATTTTATGATTGTCTAAAAAATGTACTCTTGCTCCCGTGGGATATACGTCGATGATTTTCTAACTTGCCTTAAAGTCATATATATCGAAGGACCATCTAGATTCAATCTAATAAACCTATGTAATCGAGGACCTCCGCATAACTTAATCATCTCATAAATGGATTGAGTGGATGTACTATAACTTCTACTTGAATTTTAATGAACTAGGTTGTGAAATATATCTTGAAAAAATTATCAAATTGCATATTTACCTTGTAATTTTCCTTTCTTATGAGCCTCACACACATCCTTAAAAAACCTGAGAACAACATTCCTTCTTGCAAATTCGAACAACTTTTCCCTTAGAGACCTTCTTATAATAGACAGTGTTGAAAACTTTGTCCTCTCCCACCAAAGAGATTGCATTGTTAACCTATGTGTATCATTTGTTTCTCTTGCAACAATTTTGAGTTAAGTTTGAGTCAAATGGTCCAGCCTTCTCCCTTTCCCTATATCTCTCCCATGTCTTTTCATGTTGCTCCTTGATTCACGATATATAAACGCATTTGAAAGTCATCAAAATTAGGTATCATCTTACAAAAATTGCATGTCAATGAATCAAAAGGTATTCCTATTTCAGAAACCCTCTTGCAATGAATATGTCTGTATGTACCATCAATACAACATTCAGTACCATGATAATTTAGTGTTCTCCTGGTATGTTTCTCTATGGCCCACATTTTTCCACCACGTTGGTCATCCATTAGAACCTTTATGTCCAATATCTCCTCTCTTCTCTCAATATAGGGATCCCAATACCCCCAACATAATAATATTGGGGGAGGTATTTGTACTAGAAGAAGATGAAAAAACACATTGGCTAATGATCTACTAACTACTACTAACAAGTAATAACTTATAAATTAATGTGCATATTCATATTCAAATTAATTTAAAACTTGGGTAATTAACACACATGAAGTAGAAGCATGTGGACTTGTAGAAGCCCCATGTAATGGTGATGGTAGTGATGGGATCAAGAACTTAGTCAAAAAAATTTGGGACATTTCATTGGTAGGCTTCTTCAGTCTCCCAACTGTTCCACTCCTCAACACAATTGTATCATGTGAAGCCTCAACAATAGTATTAGGAGTGTGCTTTTTTTATTTCATGTGTTCATTTAGAGAACTTACAATATTACCACTTGTCGGCACCAAAGAGAACCATCTATTGCATCGTGTACATTCCACTCTTACTTTTTTCTTGTCCTCATAGTTTGCAAGTGTTTCTTCCACCACCTTGAACAAACTAGGCTCGTGTGTTTGGTTGAAATCATGTAGAAGTTTGATTGCTTGATCAATATCAAGTTGATCTCTAGCCACTGTTGTCTTCTTTTCTTTGTTACCTGAAGGAATTTCATTAATTCCCAACAATGAAATGTGACATTGATGGAACCCTATCTTCATATGATTGTTTTTTACGTTACAAACTATTCGCGTTGCCAAGAATACTTCCCCTATTCCATAATCAATGCCACAAATTTTACAACGTATCTTTATATTAGGTTTTCCATTTTCTGAATATACCTTTAGTGTTATCTTTTCCTTGACAAAATCTTCCATTAAACTATTCACTTAATGTTCCCAAGATTCCAATACATTAGGATCAACCACAACTTGTTCCACTGACTTGGACACATTACCAACTCTTGGTTGTTTATGCATAGGTTCCTCCACATTCCCTTCAATGTTTTTAGAGATTGGTGTTCCTTCCATTACATGTGATTCGAATGTTTCAGCAACCATCATGCATACTTTCCTCTTAATGCCTACATTTGTTGTTGTAGGTTTCCTTTTTTTCTCTTTCTTTGCATTTAAAGGAAATCCAGTTGGGCCAGTAATAAAATAAAAAGGATATTCAACGATTTCATCATTCACAATTTCACAATAGATATTAGCATATGTACAACCTTTTTGACATTGGACTGTGCCAAGGGCACAATTCTCTTCACCAATAAAAAATCCAAAGTCCACAACATCACTTGGATCCATATGCATTTCCATCCATGTGTACCTTTTAGTTTGTTAAGAAATGAATAAAATTATAACAATTTTTTCAAAAGTTTGGATATAATATGGCTACGAAATGAGGTGAGTGCATCCATAAATAAATGAAAAAAAAGTAATTCAAATTTACACATGCATATTAGTTAATGAATAAAACAAAGAGCTAGGAAGCAAGGTATGCACTTTCAATTCAAATCTCTAAAAATGATGAAGAAATATTACTATCGGGATGAAACACCTTGAAACAAAATGTATTGTTAATGACTTATTCAAATACCCCTCCCCAAACTGAAGAGTCAGCTTCAACGTACCTATAGAAGATCAAAACATGATCAAAACAAGAGATGAAAAAACATAGAGGTGATCAAAGGTATTTCTTCTTTTTGGAATTTAGTCTTGTTCTTTTTTATGAAAATCCCCCAAGCGTTACAATCCACTCTAGGAAATGATAAAAACATCCTAGTTGACTAATATTCCCAACCTGTAAGCCTAAGCTCTATTCTTCATGGTCTTTGGCCTTGGGGTAAGAGAAAAAACTTAGTAATAAGTGAACTTGCCTAATAAAATGAAGAATGGTCCAAGGAGAGATAAATTTGTTCAATAGTCACTCACAAAGCTCAAGTAAACCATTTTGGAAAATTCCTACATAAATGCAACACCTCTTAATTTCACTCCCTAGATATTTGAGATCAATTTTGCTTCCAAATGGTGAATATTACATGGACGGTTAGAGCTTCCATAGCTCGAAAACACAATGAAATTGCAGCCATAACACTTTAAGCGACCTATATCTCTCCCATTAGTGTGAATAGGTATTGTAGCTCTAATGACAGGTAACAAAGAGAAATCAACAAGTTTTTTGAATGGAGGCGTTTAATTTCACGTCATAATCTTAATATGCATACTCCTTTTAGCATCAACATTGTAGACCTTGTCAAACTGATGTAGACAGCATTTGAATTACTTTGACACATTTTTTTAGCTATGTAGAAGATATGCGATGACACATCCTTTGTTAACATAACATTGGACAAGTCACCTTTTGGTAAACAAGGAACATATGCTATAGAACGCATAACATGTTTTATAAAGGTTATATAATATGAAAAAAATGAATTATCAAACTTCATATAATGAAAATTAGTATTAAATATAGTTCTGTAATTACTCTTCTTCTATTGAATAATTTAGCTATGTAGAAGATATACTATGAAATATTCTCTATCAACATTGGATTGGTCACCTTTTAGGTTGTAAGAAAGGGGCATATAGTAGGACGCATACAATGTTTTTTTTAAGGTTATAATATGCCCAAAATTAATTATCAAACTTCATATAAAGACATCTAATAAGAATACAATTTCATAGTTACTCTTCTTCTAAATTACCTAAATTAAAAGCTATGAAAAAGATATGTAATAATAGGTAACCCTCTAAACATGGTCTAATAAATGGTAAAATAGGTGACCTTTTCTCATTTAATATATATTTTTAATCAAGCATCCCTACAAAATATTCTACATTGCAATGGTATACCGTTCAACCATTTGTATGCTCTCATTTTATGAAAACTTCAATTTTAATATAATACAACATGATTCATGTCTACACTCTTCACATGTTTCAAAGCTTCTCATTCATGTAAGGCTATGGTGAACCTTAATTCCAGGGACCACTAAAAACATACCAACTTTCACAAGGCATTGTTTTCTTCATGCATATGAGTTCTAAACATAACTTTCCTTTTAAACTTAGATTTAAACTATGTATTAGATCCTGGATTTTTTTTTCACAAATGATATGTGATAATTTTAAGTCGGGATATATTATAATTTTATTTTTTTCTATCAGAAAAATAGTTGTTCCTTGTTATTCATAAGAATCAAAGGTAACTGTTACATTGCAGAAGGGATACACCTTAATATTAAAACATGTCTAGCATTAGATAAATATAACCAACTTCACCACCAAGGATAAAAACCAAGGAATACATCCCAACTTCATCCTGACTTCAAAAGATCTCTACAAGGGAATACAAGAAGAACCCAATCATGGCTTATCCAGGGAGGCACTTATGGACCTGCCAAGAAACTGATACAAGAGGAGATCAATGTATGCCTCAGGCATCCAAAGGATGTGCAAAATCTAAATTATGTCATGCTCTTGAAAAAATAAACATAAAAGATGTCAAAGAGAGTAGTTCAAGCTCAAATTAAAAGAGCTGTATCAATCCATTCAACACTATTTCATATTTACATATTTCAGTGAACTGTAAGAGGCCATATGCCATAGAGAGTTCCTCCTTAGATAATCCATCTGCTTTCTTGTTGTATTCTCTATAGACGTCAGCAAAATCAAGAGAAAGAAAGGATGATTTGAGATTCCTTATATTTAGACACCATCCATATTCCTGATTCTTGAGAAGAGTTATCATTGTCACCGAAGCAACTACTTCCCTCACTTTGGGTTTAATCCAACACATGGAGGGCTTACCTAAGAGTAACTAAGTTGTAAAAATAGATGTAATTTCAGAGAGACATAGGTTTCTACATCAGCTATGAATGATTTCTTGTTGTAAATCAAGTTGATGTGAAATAAATGATTTCAGAAAGATGTTAGTTGATGTTAAGTTGATTTCAGAAATGACGTTAAATGATTTTAGAACTATTTTGAATGTTCTTTATTAGTGCACAGTTACAGTTTGAATATTAATTAATGTATGCGTAAATTCCCTCAAATTGAATATCTAAATTATTAATTCAATTACTGCTATAAAACCTGCCAGAAATGTGTCTTTTCAAACAACTATGGTCTCTTTTGTAAATTTTGTAATATCTTAGCTCTGTCTAATACCAAGTTTACATTTTTTCTATGATGCTTATTGATGCACAATGTGCTATGAATCCAAAATACACCAACAGTAATTTTTGGTGCTACTTTAATTCAGTGAACCATGGCTTCAGTATAACTGTACAGGAGCATAGTTGGGAAAGAAGCTTCATAAATATATTCACATCTCCCCAAAAATATTCATAGACGCTTTAAATACTAAATGTGAATGATAAAAAGGAAACACACATTAAATTCCTAAAAATAAGATCAATGCCTTTTTTTACTAAAAAGTCACTTGAATCTCCAACCCAACAAGATACAACCAAAAAGAAATATCCAAAATTTAAAATTCTAAAAAGAAACAAAAAATATTCATAATCCCCAAAAATATCTTCTTAGTATTTTTAAAACTAAACATGAATGATGAAACAGAAACAAAAATTTAAACAATACACTGAATACCAATGTTGTTCTTGAGTTACAAGGAACTTGTATCTCCAACCCAACAAGATGCAACCAAACTGTAGTCTCCAATGCCGCAAAGTAGCTGCAAACATTACTCTCTTTGAATCCAAAAGATGTAAAACAAAACAACACACCTTTTTTCTCCAAACAAGACACTTTCTTCCTACAAAAACACTCTCACGTCCAAATAGCATTTTCTAAGGTCTAGAATATGTAAGAATGAATGAAAATGGGGGGATGGCCACCAAACAACACCATGTCACCTCCAAACAGCAATGTTTCACCTTCAAAAATTGATATCTCATTGAGAAGAGAGAAGAAAGAATGAATGAAAATGGTTAGGGAGGTGTTTTCAAAGAAATTTGTAGGTTAGGGTTCTTTAATTTATGTTATTGGATAAGTTAACCCACAATGGGTTTGTGCTTTTCCAACCACCAAAACTGGCCTTTTTTGGCTCCTTTGTAGGGCTGTTGGTCTTGGGGGCACCAAGACACCCCTAAGGAATACCTTGTTTTGGAAAGGAATTTCCTGGGGATGTGGAGAACATACCCCATTTCCCCAAGGGTGTACAAAACCCTTCAAGGACACCCCCAAGAATTTACATTGTCCACCATCCATTAAGGAAATATAGATCATGTATTGATGAAATCTTAAAATATTCTGTAGAGAAAGTATAGTTTACAAAAAATATTAAAATCCAAGAAGCAACTGATGAGTCAGAGTAAATTTTGAAAATGCAAAAAGATACATCTAATCAAATGCATTATGAGATGACTTTTTCCAAGAAACATGATATTAAGAGGAAAGTACATAGGCAGGAAAACTGGAAAAAGACACATGGGGTAGGTGAGAATAAGAAAAATCCTGCTACATCCTTGATACCGTCTGATAAGAAAGACAGGAAGATGCTCAATTATGTTAATATTGGGCTTAAAAAGTACATTTCATTATTAATATCTAAATCCGACAATATGAGGTCCATACTAAACATAAAGAAGCCTACAAGCCATTTTGAGGACCATTTGAGGCTTGATGTTCCTGGTGCAGATCCTACAAGCCATTTTGAGAACCATTTGAGGTCTGATGTTTTTGGTGTAATATATTTAATAAGTGAGCCATAGTTGAAGGAAACAAAGAGAGATTTTAAAATGTCATCAGAGAGTGAAAGCAGTATTGATAATGATGGAGACAATATTTTGAATTTTTCTTCCTATCTTGAAGAAATTAGGATACAATCACCAGATACAAGCATTATTTTAGAGCAGACCATGTGTGAAAATAAGTTTAGTCAGAAAAGGAAAAGCATGGAAAAATAAATTAGAGGTTCTCGATTAGTGCCTGAAAGTGAGTTCCTAGATTGTAGAAAAGTGGTAGAAAAACAGTGACAGATAACATTGTCAGCAATTTTGAATCTTTTAAACATGGAAACACCGATGAGAGCATTCAGGTTTCAAACTGTAAAGAAAATTTGAAGGGTGAAAAAGATTTTGAAAATATTAATCAAAATTATGTTCCTAATTTCAAAGATCATGTGCTTTCTACATTTGGGACGAAAGACAATGAAGTTAGGATAGTTCCAAACACTTCTTTTCACCAGAATTTCATTCTGAAGAAGAAAATAAATCTCTTGAAGAAACATAATGCAGGGTTATCAAATCTACCAGAGAAATTAGATAATCAAATAAAGATAAATATTTTCATAGAAGAAGAAAATGTTCTTGAAGTATTATCTAGAGTACATCATCGAAAGAAAATGATACATGTTAAGATAAGGAAACTTAACTTTGATGAACATTTGCATTTGGTAAAAAGGGAAAGAATTGAAGATGAATATGAAACCAAGAAAAATGTAGAATGCTCGAATAAAGGAGGAATAGCAAGTGCCAATGACAATAATGGAGAAAATATGGCATTGGATAATAGTTGCATTTTAAATGAATTCCATTTGAGAGATAATAATATCTTATGGAAAGGCCCATTTTTTTTCCATCAAAGGATGATAAATATCATTTGTGAAGTAGCCTACTGAGTGATGAATTTGCTCTGCCTCCCTCTAAATAATGTCATCGGGCTCAAGAAGCTATGTCTACATGTGTTGCAGAGGATGCAACTGCTTTAGTGGAGCTAGTGGAAATTGGTGTGACTGGACAGGATGATGCATACAATATTTATTACAGTTCACCAGGATGTAGATCACCAGGTTATGGCTTGGCTTAGATCTGTCCCCATAGTCAAATCATAGGTTATTATGTCACGTATACAGTCTAGTGCCTTGAATGTGTTTCCATTGTACATCCTTCTCAAATTACTCAAAGTTCCTTAGAACAACATGGTGGATCCTTACATCTAGGAAAAATTCTACCGCATCCTGACCAATGTCATCACCCTAATTTTCTACATCCCACTCATTAACGAATAGTTACAACCATCGCTTTCCTTCATGCAAGACTCACAATCTGTTACTAGAAGTAGGAAAGTAGTTATGGTTTCTAAGATGGGTATGGGTATTAGAAATACCTCTTTCAAAATGATGTGAAGTAAAGAAATAAAAAATATTACTTTGTTATAGATAAGCATAATTTTTAAATATTGATATTTATTAGAAAATTTATTGTTGATTTTTCTTACAACATATCCAAATTTCAGTTTTTTTCTATTGTTTTTCTTGACTTTCAATCATATTCCTTTTTACAGTTTTGTGCCTGTAACAGAGTCATGTGCCATTTATGAAAGAAAAATAGTAAACTATTCTATAAATTTTCTTTTCTGCAATTCACCATTAGGAAACTTCCAAAAGTTTTTTCCAAACCACTAGGAGATGATTTCCAATATATTCTCAAGTGTTTCTTCCCAACATCCATACTAGAAACATTTTCTATGCAATGATAACAAGGTCTGGACCTAAGTTTCAGTAAGTGGGCCTCAAGGAAAATCAAATATCGACAAAAATTTGGAGTTTAAATGCCAATAAGAGAAATATGTTTCTTTCAATGACATAAGGGTATACACCCTCTCACCATGAGACAAAATTGTTGACAAAAGGCTCCCTACAAATGACTGAATCTATGTACACATTCTGAATCTATGTAGGCATTGAGGATTTTACCTGTGTAAAAAAGAATTTTTTCCTAATCTAAATATTCCAAAAATTTAATCATTTTCTCTTCAAAAGTAAGAGTAACATCGAATAATCATCCTTCTAATGACTGAATCCCCACCTCCCATGCAAAATGTTTTAAAAATTTGTGTCTTTCCTTCTGTCC
>LPNX010767168.1:97252-148778 GCA_001517045.1 Pseudotsuga menziesii | reverse complement strand
TATACGTACGTACGTACGTACGTATGTATGTATGTATGTATGTATGGGTCATTCATTTTTTTCCAACAAGCACAATTAGCATTAGAAGGAGTGCTTTAGGAAATAACTAGTGAAGTACCATCCACTACCATCATAGAAAAAAGAGACTGTATACTAAATCTTAGCAAGCCCCTAAAAAAAAGCATGTTCATAAAATAACCTACTCATAATTGTCAATGAAAACAACCTAAGGTGGATTGCATGAAACTTAGGTGCAATCATTTACTATATGATTAAATTCATCTCTAAAGATCCTACTAAGCAGGTTGAAAATATTTTAGCATCCCAAAGTCTTGCAAAGCCTAGAAAATTCCTAAGATACAAGCCATCAAAGTAATTACTCAATCCTATTCCAACCAGTAGATGGGCTAATAAAATCCCTAGGGATATAAAACAACCAACTGTCAAATAGATGAGACATTTTTCTCAAATAGATAATGGACATTCGCCTTTTGATCCAAAGAATGAATGGGGCAAAAATATGTTCAACTGGGATATATACTCCAATCCCATGGATGAAGAATATAATAAGGCTAACATTTTCTCACAAAAAAAAAGAAAATGGAAAGAAATGGAGAGAATATATGAAGCATATAATAAATGAATTTGTTTCTATTTATGGTTCAAACAAAAGGATACTATAGGAATCCAAATGCATAATCATCTTCTTCCTCTCGATCAAACTTTGTCCCTAAGTGGATAAGTGCAGAAGGAAATGAAATAAAAACACAATTTCCCTTACCTCCTTTTAAACATTTGAAATTAGAGGAAGGTGACCAGAAGTCCTTGTCTATTCCTATTGTCATTTTAGGTGAAGGAAATGAAATAAAAACATAGTATCCCTTACCTCCAACATTGTAATGAAGTGGGTATGTGTGCCCTCCTCCAACACTGCAAACGTGTTGCAAACCCACCACAAACCCACCAAAACCACGACCAAAACTAGAAAAATGATGGAAAAATGCTATGTAGGAATCACACAAGCATATGGAAAAGACATGGGCAATTTTTTTCCTCCAACACTGCACTAGAGAAACCCTATGCATGCCCTCCTCCAACAATGCTATGCATACCATCCTCCAACACTGTAAACGTGTTGCAAACCCACCACAAACCCACCAAAACCATGACCAAAATAAGAAAAATGATGGAAAAACGCTATGCAGGCATCACACAGGCATATGGAAAAGGCATGGGCAAATTTTTGACTCCAACAATGCACCAGAGAAACCCTATGTGTGCCCTTCTCCAACACTACTATGCGTTCCCTCCTCTAACATTAATGCTGCAAACCCACCACAAACCCACGAAAATTATGACCAAAACTAGAAAAACGGTGGAAAACGCTATGCATGCATCACACATGCATATGGAAAAGGCACGGGAAAAATTTTGCAATAAAAAAGGCCCCATGATATTGGGTACTTATATAATTAAAAAAAAACCCTTTTACCCTTAATATATCACCAATATATTGGTTTGGAATTTTTTGATTTTTAACCCCCCAATACGAATGAACGTGTTATCATATTGGTCCCTCAGTAATGCCCCCTTGATGTTTCCATTACCTATAATAACCTAAATAACCTCAAGCATTGTCAGCTATCATGAAATATAATTAAAAATTGAATAAATGAAATATCAGAACCATCACATTGCTAATAATATCTAATTTCCATATCCTACCAACTAACAAATAATTACCACATTGTTACTCGACATAAATGCTTAAAAGATCTAGTTAATATCAATGCCTTTGATCCCACATGCTCATCATCAAATCAACATACTACATAAACAACTTCTTGATGCTTTGAAGTTCACCTTCTCAACATCAATTTAAGCATATAATTTCTAAATAGCATTGATTCTCCACAATTTACCTACTCAAGATAAATCTTAGCATATAAATCTAGTGATATTGATGCTCTAGAGTCCACCGATTCAACATCAAACCATAAAAGGTAAATAATCATGATTCTCTAGAGTCCTCTTGATTCAACATCAATCATCATATTAACAAATATGCATACTAATGATATGTTAATCATCATCTTAAACATAATCTAATAACATGATACTTCTAGTATCTTGTAAAAAAACATATATCAATCATTCTAGTAACTTCTTTATTTGTTAAATTAATTGCTTTAACATAAGCCATCTCATCACTTAATATTCTCTAAAATGTTTCCATTGGATTTCAAATATATAATTCATTCATGCAATTGGCTATCATTAGAATCCAACTATCTTTTCAAAAACCACTTTGTTGAATCACAAATCTAGTTAGGAGTTTGTTTCATGTAGCGCTTTTCCATTTACTGAATTGGACGAATATTTTTGTATCCATGGGCACCTACATGCTTCACTAATAGTTTTCTTGGTAAAATTTATTCACATCATACATTCTTTAGTCATCATAAAGGCATAAAATATAGCCTAAGTTAATCTTTTGAGCGTGCATAACTATCTTGATGCAATCAAAATTTTAGTATGCAAAATCTTAAAGTATTACATTTTTGACAATCATAGTTGTAGCTAGTTTGCAAATGTTATTAATTGACTTGTTTCTTGAACAGTATATTGAGTAAAGTGCATACTTGACTTTGTTTTAAGACATATTATACCTTTAAGGTTATCATTAGATTTATGCCCTTTCCTCAGAGATCTTTAACAAAAGGTATTCAATAACAACATTCATGGAAAGTCACTATATGCTTAACCTTTCTAGCATAATTTCAAAAGTTACACATATTTTTGTATCCCTTTCTCAACATTATGCATGTGAAAATTAGGATGAATATATCTCAGCGTAGGCATTCATAATAGTTTGATCCATTTCATTGTTCTATCAATATCATGCAATCAAATGTTTTCATAATTTATTTCCGTATAACCTTCTATAACAGAAGATGATTTCATGCTATGACATTTTTTTCATACAAGAAGGTAAATATTCCTACTTTTACCAAAACATTTAAATACTTTACCCAAGAAACCTTTTCGACAATATATTTACAAATGATGTCTATCACACATTCAATCCTTTAAGCCTATTTACATTCTTTGAGAACAAATTAGAACCACCGAGTCTATGACTTTCTATGCTCAATAAAACTTTCTTAGTTAACCGACTCAATTCATGCATATCAACAAGATAACCAACCACTGCAGAAAAAAATGCATTCAATTACTTCACATAGTACATATAATATACATGTGCATGTGCAATTCCACATGTCATAGTGTTGTAACCTGTCCCTCCGATACCACCTGTAATATGTCCCATTTTCTCAGCACTATTTTCAAAAAATGTGGTATGAAATCTTTCATTTTACTCCATTAACACAGACCAATAAGTTAGCTATAATGAACATCAAATCATTATAATCGATTCCATTTCTATAGAGTCATTTAGTTGTTAATTCATTATACAATTGTTATATAACAAACAATCAAGTCAACTACTTCAATTATTTTAGCATGGTATCATAACTTAATTATCATCTCACATAGCCAAAGGTTTAAGGTTAATGCAATCCTTATGTTTTATCTTTCCATGCATTTTAGGTTTATTTTTAATTTTAAACATAACCCTTCCTTTATTTTATGAAGTTTACATGTTATTTAGGCATTATTGGTCACTCACATGTGTATGTCATGTTGTGAATAAACGTTTGTGACAACTTAATATATATCCCCTTGTATAGAGTAATATACCATCTAGTTCTTTATCAAATAATCATAATAAATTTATCTGAGAAATCATTTATCAAACAAAACCAACCAAACCAAATTTGTGAATCATATTAACCATAAAACTCTTTCATAATAAGATGATAATTAATCTTTAAAAAAAATTAATCACTAAACAATTCAAACTATGCAATTTACCTTATTTCCATACTTAAGTATTTCTCCTCCAAAACCTTTTATGATAAGAATAAAGATAACTTAGAGAGCATAAAAGCTTGTCCATATTCCCATGATATAATATTGTAATATTTTTTTCCCAAAGAAAAAAAATCACATATCTTTTATTAATCGAGTAAAAACCAGGGTATCTAGATGTATATGCATATACTTGCATTCAAAATTTGTTGAAATCAAAATCAGTTCTGCCAGTATGTCAGTTAACCACATAGAAGTTTGAAAATATATCCATTCATTTTCTCTTCAAGACATCATCTGCTGTGAGGAATGTCGATCCAAAAAAACAGAAATAGAAAATCCTAGCATATCTGTTGTCATCCATAAACAAAATTCATAAGATGACTGTGTGATCCAAAGTGTAATTGAAGCATGCTAATCCATAGATAACCGGTAAAATCTCGTTGTAGATGAAAAGCTGGAAACTGCATAGGTTAGTTGTGGAAGGAGGTGGTTGTGGGTGCATAAAAGGCTGATGATAAAATTCATATACCTCAGCCTCTTTTGATTCCCAAAATTTCCAGGTTCCATAGTGCATCAGGAGGCCTTCATTTGCAGACAGATTTGATGTTCCTTTCTCTATATACATGCTGACAAGTAATGAAGTCAAAAATTGTCTTGTGCCTGCAAACCTCTTCACATAGATAAAGAAGAGATATATTTTTGCAATTCTGAATTTTATTCACCCAATTGATAACAATAAGAGAATCCAAAAAGATTTGTAGTCGTTTACATCCTTTTTCCAAAGAGAAACAAAGAAGGAGTTTTAGGTCTAGAAGTTCAGCAAAGTTAATGGTTCCTTCCACTAGGCCCATCTGAAATTTGAAATGATGGTTTTGGGATAAAAATAAAATAGCTCCTCCCCCACAAATGTTCTCTTAGGAAGATCCATAAAAAAACACCCAGGGAAAAGAGTGATCAATGGATTCTTCTACAATAACATAAATTGTAGGGGCATCTTTGATTTGTGGAAAAAAATATAGAATGTCTAAACCCTTCTTTGCTAATAATTCAGTTGAGGAATCCTCCTCTTGAAAAATATTTGCGTTACGGGAAAGCTGGATGCCCTAGATATGTATGAGCGGAAGAGCTTTTAGATGAGCAAGGTGATGGGAAGACAACCAAGATTGCCATGCATCTTTTATGGAGGGACCATGCCAATCCAACCTTAAGTTAAGCATGGATTGACAATGAACTCAGACCTAGGAAGAGAAAGGGAATGAGATGAACAAATGAGTAATATTTTCCTCCGCATTCTTGCATAAGGGACACCAACTTAGCCCTTATAGATGTCACTTTTGCATTCTATCCCAAGTGGGAATTCTTTTTTCTAGATCACACCACATAGATAGCTTTGATTTGAAAGGAAATTAAGCTTCCAGATGTTTTTCTTCCACCATAAAGGTTTCTCTTGATGAGCAACAATGCTTAGATGATGGTAACCAGTCCTGGGAGTATAAAACCATGTGCAACAAATTCCCATACAATTTCATCCAGTGAATCTGTGATTTTGATATGAGAGTTCTGGAGGGCATTCAAATACTGGTACCAATCTGCATTCCATACATCTGGAAGATCTAAATCCCTACATCCCTTCCAACCCTTATGCCAAATGTTTGTGGAAGTTGGATCACTAATTTGATTTAGACGGTAAAAACCTTTGTGGTTTAAGAGAAGGATGAGCTGCTAAGGGAGAAAGTTTCCATGCTTGCTTTCGACCCACAGATACGGTCCAACTCTGACTTTTGATCCGTTCCGAATTTTCCAAGCCGTCCCACTGAGAATAAGAGGGAAGACATTGCAGATAGATTTCCAGATAATGGTCCCTGAGGAAGGGGTTGATAATGTTGCGTTCCTGATCCAATCCTCAAGAGAGACAAGGGCTATGCATTTATTATAGATCACATTTGTCCAGAGGCTATTAGTAGAGAGTAGTTGTCATCCCACTTTTGTTGTGAGGGATTTTGTCAAATTTACTAAATTTTTGAGATCCCAGCCCCCTAGGGATTCTGGTTTGGTAATCTGATCCCATTTCACCCAAGGGAGTACTTTATGATCTTTTTCCCTCACCAAAGAAAACTTGAGCATATTTTCCTGTATTTTTCCAAAACAGATTTAGGGATCCATGCTAAAGCCATCCAATAAACAAGAATATCTTCCAGTATCGATTTGACCAAAACTATTAGTCCAAATGTAGAAATCCATCTATTGCACCAAATGTTGACCCTCATTCTAGTTTGGCTAAGATCCAAGTCCAATCTTCCTTTTTGTATCCGCTCAGTTTTAACCTGATAAACAAATATTTGAGACCTTCCTCCATAGGAATAACTGCAAAAGGGAAGAGTGCAGAAAAAATCCTTAGAACCTCATTCTCCACATTGACAGGTAAGAGAGTATATTTGTGCTCATTTAGCTTCATTCCTGTGGTTTTGCAAAAGAGATGAAGAATTTCAGACAACCTTCTTCCATCTTTCTGGGATTAATTACAGAATATTATAATACCATCCACAAACGGTAGATGAGTGATGTTCAAGTTTGTTGCAATCCTAATCCCTTCAAACAACCCTGTCCTTTTTTAATGAAATATGGCTTTTCTTGTCCCTTCTGCCACTAGAAGGAAAAGTAAAGGACAGAGGGGGAAACCTTGATGAGGACCTCTCTCTGAGTGGAAAAAAGGGGAGGATGATCCATTTATTATCACAACAAAAGAGACCAAGGAGATAAAAGAGAAAATCCACTTGATAATAGCATAATTGAAACCCATATGTGTAAGGAGAAATATCAAGTAAAATTAACTTACCCTGTAAAATGCCTTTGATAGATCGATCTTAAGGATTGCTCCTTTTAATTTCTTGAATTTTATACTATGCAAACCTTCTTGTGCTACTCCAATAGCTTCATGAATTTGCATGTTTTCAAGAAAAACATACTGCTCCGTGGAGATAATTTTTGAGAGAACTTTCTTGAATCGTTGTGCGATGATTTTAGGAACCACTTTGTAGGTGATATTACATAAAGAGATTGGTCTGAAATACTCCAAACAATCCGTATTTTCAGATTTTGGGATTAGAGCTATGAAAGTTGAGTTAAGTAGAAGATGTAAAAAACCATTAACTCTAGATTCTTCAACCAGCTAGAGTTGATCAGGAGCGATTACGACATAGGAAGCAAGAAAGAATTCTACAGTCCATTCGTCTGGGTCGGGGATTTTGTCTTTTCAAAAGTTGTGTAAATTTTCCTTCATTTACTCTTCTGAGACTCTTTCCATAGGATCCTGATTATCTTTCTCAGAGATTCGTCCTAGGAAGAGAAAAGATAACTGGATTACCTCAGCAATTGTGGCCTGATTATCTTCCTTAAAAATATTTTCAAAGTAGGATTTGCTATTCTCTTCCAAATCTTAAAAAGTAGAGACTCGCTGATTGTTGGAGTTCTTAATCTCACAGATAGTGTTTTGTAGCTTCCTCCCTTTAGCGAAATCTTGAAATGTTTTTGTGTTGTCATCGCCACTAGCCAACCAAATAGATATTCTTTTTAGCCTAAAAAATTCTTCCCTTTCGTTCAAGATCTTGTTTCTATTTTATTCAAGGGAGATCAACCTTTCTTTTTCATCCTGAGTAAGAAAGACACCCCCCTCGACATTTTAAATTTTTGTAAGTCCTGCTTCAATTTGAAGAATGGACTAATCATCCAAATCCTTTTTTGTATTATCCCAATATTTGACAACAGTCTTTACACAAGACAGATTTTGAGTAAAATGAGTAGCAACATGACTCCCTTCGTCTGCTATGTAGGGGATCCAGTTCGTTTTGATCATACTAAGAACATCTTCATTTTTTATCCAAACTGCACACATCTTGAAAGGATTGGCTGGATTTTTAGGGTTTCTTAATATTTCAAGACAAATGGGCAAATGATCTGAGTCCCCTCCAGAATCATCCCACTGATTGATCATCAAATACAAACTCAATAGTCTTTCTACCAGAAGAAACCTATCAAGTCTTTTAGCTATTCTATCTTCTCTAGTTCTTTGATTTGTCAAGGTGGGCTTGAAATTGATGGGATCAAGATCCACCATCTAAGAGGTTTGAAGAAAGTGTTCAAAGTAAGGAGCCAATGGGTCTGCTCTTGCCCTTGGACCTGAAATTTCATGTGCACCTAAGGTGAAATTTAGGTCTCCTCCTATAACAACATTTTAATCTTTTAGCACTGGGGAATTTTGCAGAGAATGTCAAAACTCAATTCTATTATTGGAGGGACCATAAGTATTTAAAATGTTCAGGAAAATATCAACTTCAACCCATCTTGCATGTATTCCCATACCAAAATGAGCACCCCAAGAATTTAAACACTGAATTTTGGATTGATTCCAACCAATTTACAATTCACTCGAAAGACCTCCGGCACTTTGAGCAACAAAAGAGAAATATTTCATAATAGAAGTCAAGAAATTTGTGACCTCAAATTCAGCTCCCATCGTTTCCTGAAGAAGGATTATGCATGTCTTGTGCACAGGAAACATCCTCTTCAGGGAAAGTTTCTTTTGGGTACTTACCAAAGCCTTGCAATTTAGGGAGAGAAATTTCATTGAGGAACCCCTGTTGGGGCTTGCACTGCTCTAACTGCCCCAAAAATTGTTTCCTATCTTCCATTTGCTTGATCCCTAAGTGTTTTTTTCTGAGAAAAAGAAAAGTTAGAAGGCCTTCCACAACCTTTTCCTTTGAGGGGTAGGCTAGGGTTTGCTCCTAACCCTAGGAAGGGCGATATTGAGTCAGGTAAATCCGAAGTGTCTCTTGACCTAAGGTGAAAATGAATTGCTGTGGTGGAGGAGGAGTCAGCAGAGGAGGTAGTTTATGAAGAGGGAAGAACTAAAGGGGAAAGGGAAGCTGGGGGTGGGGAAGAAAGGATTGAAACCTAATGAGGAGAGGAAGAAAGAACTTGTGAAACAAAAAAAGGTGAATAATTCAAATGTAGATCATTCAATTTCTTATTTAAAGGGGGGTCTGTAGGATTACTTTTGAACAGCATCTCATCCTTTTGACAATAGGTGTCTTCCTCCAATTCTGTGACTTCTACTTGATGAGAATTTGCCTCGGGAAACTATTGTCGTTCAAAAACCTGGAGAGGAGGAGCATATTCATGCATCCCTTGACGGAACTGTTCAGTGCTTGGATTTGCACCCTCCCTTGGGGATGATATTTTTAGGGCAGGGACCTTTGTAAACCCCAAGTGATAGTTTTTTTCTATGTGTCCCGTTGCATGGCAACGATGACATATGATGGGGATCCGTTTGTAATGCAGAATTTGCTTCCGTACTGAGTCACCCCATATAATATTAACGTGTTCTCGAATATCCATTCAAATGTTTAACGATACAAGAATTCATGCTACCATTTTCCTTCTTATCTTCAGAAAAGAAATATCATCCTCCCGAAATAGACCGAGTGCACTACCCAAGCCCTGAAGCAAGTTCAAATTCTAGAATTCCTAAGAAGTCCCAGAAGATGCACCCACACCAGCATAATGTCTAGTCTCTCACAGTTCACATCAAAAAGGGGAGTCCATTTTTTTAACATAATAGGAACAACTCCATTGCTCCACTGTTTCGGAAGAATTTTCTCAACATCACCTATGCAGTTGAATCTGAAACCGAAACATCCCTTTGTAAGGGAATCTATTTCTGGTTCATAGTTGAGAAAAGTTGACCAATTCTTCGTGGCTCAAATTTCCATATCCTTTGAGCTAGGGTTTCACCCTCGAATTTTCCCCACCAGTGCAGAGTCTGCCATAGCCCCAACTTCTGCTATTGAAACCTTAACATCAGAGATGAGATTAAGAGGCCCACTGGATGATGGGAGGCACTTATTCTTGCTATTTTTCTAGGGCTCTTTGATAAACCCCTCTTATCGGCCCTTGAGTTTTCGCTTGTGTCTCTTTGTTGCTTCTATATGTTCCCGAATCAAGAGGAGTCCCTCGAAAGTCTTCCAGTCGTAGAAAAGAAGTGATGAAACCCTCTAGACTAAAAGTGTTTGTTTCCTCATAAGCAAATAAGGGAGGCAAGGTAGTTGGATTTGGACGAGTTCTCGGCCATCTCGATTCCAACAAATCCAAATCGTTGTACAGAACCTATTTAGTAGGTGAGATAGGGTTCTAGAGTGGATCTGAGAAGGGTTATGTGTGAATGATTGTGGCATCCACATAAAATGAAAACCCTCTTTCTTCTAAAAATATTGAAGGAAAAAGGGAAAGAGGGCTTCCCCCAAGTGTCGATTCTAAGGGTGTAACTGCTAGCGGTAACAACTGTGGTTCTTCTAGGTGTTACGGCGGGAGATCTGAGCTGAGTCATCTAGTGAGAGAAATAAAGAAATCCTAGCACAGAGCTAAAGCCTCAAGCCTCCTTGATCTCCATGTGCCAGAGCCGAGTCATCTAGCGAGAGAAAAGAATTAGCTTAGCATAGCGCTGAAGCCTCAAGTTTTCAGGAACTTGCATGCTATAGCCTCGAAGGGTTCCCAAGTTGTTGTCAAAAAGACATGCTTCAATATAAGATTGTTATATATATATATATATATATACCATCATCATCCATGCAATAACGTAAGAGAATATACAACACCTATATTTTATAAAATGTATAAAATACATATTAGTGCAATTCTTTAATATGAAATATTTTCTTACATATATAAAGGTCATATAAAGCGTGTTATTCATACAAGTATACATTCTTCCCTCACACGTAAGATTCCTTTTGTTCATCTAATTATGTGTTATATCGAGATAATAATCTAACTATTAACTTTTAAGTAACCTTCTACATAAAGTTCTTCATTTATTAACTATTAAAATATATAAAATACATTTCGTTTAATGTTTATATATCCAATATAGAACACAACTCACCCATATTCTTTGTATCGTATAATTTTTTTTTTCAATTATTAAAATATAAAAAATACATTATATTTAATGTCTATATCTCATATGGAACACAACTCACTCATTCTCCATATCATATGAAAAAATTAATTCTTTCTAATATATTTAGAAAGTAATTTACCATGCATAATATCCATTTTCACATATAAAACCCAAATGTGTGTTTCATTTCGATATAAAGATATATATAATTTTCTTACCTTTCTATCACAATACTAATTGGATTTGGATTTTTTAGTTGATATTTCATTGACTATTATATAAACTTTTGTTATATAATGATCCATTAATCAATTTAAAGATATTTTATTTTTAACGCTCGCTAACTCCTCTTAGTTATCTTAATTTAGCCGCAACTAACTTAACTTTAGCTAACTCTAACCAATTAACAAAGCTTTAATTACTTTCTAATACACACAAGCTCATATTAGCTAACATATCTTGTTAGCTTGACTTAGATAATCTTTAACATGTCTTTAGCTTAACTTTAAATAATTACTCTTTAAATAATTAGTTAGGTTAATCTTTTAACCAATTAGTTTAATTTTAACAAATTAGCGAACTTTAACTAGTTAGATTTATTTAATTTTAGCTAACTTTAACTAATTAATTTTAAGATAATTAACTTATCTTATATTTAACTTTCTTTAATTAAGTATCTTAACTTAAACTTAAGATAGTTAACTCTCAATCAATTTAAAATATCTCGAGAAAATTAATCTCACTTTAATTCATTGACTCCCAATATTTTCCGGGTTTCGTTTGTTGAGACAAAGATATCAATGATGTCTTGACTAATGTCCTGATTTTACTTATTAGCATTTGGCATTCATTAACCTCCTACTAATTGTTAAGTCATAAGTGTTTTCTAATGCCTTGGGGTGACAAGTAGTTTCTTGTGTGTCCCCACCTAGGACTAGCAGTTAATCTTAATTCATAAATAACTTTATAAACTTTAAGTTTCGTTTGGTTCTTTTTCCTTATGAAGAGTCTGCAACACTAACATGACCCACTTCATCAGCTCATGTCTACCCAACCATTTAACCACTCCGTGTTGAGTGGGTTCCATGCCCCTATTGTTTTAGTTGTGTCAAGTCTCCAATCTCCTAAGTATACAATAGACAATACAACTTAGGAATTCATATTCATACTTACACAGTCTTACATGTGGAGCCTCTCCTTGAGATCCTTGCTACTAGCCAGTACATAATAAAACTTTTGGTTACAAACTATAGGGGCAAAGAAATGGGATATTACATCCAAAGAGAGGATTTGTAGTTGAGAGCCATATTAATAATGGAAGCAACCCATGGAACACTTGTTAATTTTTTTTTTGTGATAGTCATGCAAGTAAGTTTCTCTCATTAAGAACTCTAACACTAATAGTTAAATCATATATAATTAATATAGAACCTTATCTTACAAATTAATTTGAATGTTTTTTCTTTTTTTTATGAAAAAATTATATACTACTACACATCTACCTAAGTTGTGGTAGGTGAACAAAAACTATTTGTTTGTCATGAACCATCCTTTATCCATGCAATAACAACCAATTATCCATTCATTAGCTACAATTATATTGTATCATCCATTAAAACAATTATCAATATAATAAATAATTAATTAATTAAATATCATTTGAAAATTTATATAATCCATAGAATTTTAGAGTGATTTTATTCTCATTCTCTCAGAGAGATAACTAATTAATTAAACCTTATTTCAAAATTTCTATAATAATGCATAGAATTTACCATTACAATTCTCTTATGGTTTCTCTCTCTCTTTTATATATATAATTAGTACAACCACTTAACTGGTGACTAGTGAACATTTATAGGTTACAAGTTATCAATTATCCACTCATCAAAGCTACCATTTATCCATGCATCGATTACCAATTAATTTTTTATATTCTTTTTTTTAATAATTGTTTATTTTGAATTTAAGATGACTACCATAGAATCAATCTCTGCATTACACTTGTCTCCATTACGATGACTACCATAGAATCAATCTCTGCATTACACTTGTCTCCATTACATTTGTCTCATACTCGTGTAATCTAGGAAAAAAACATATATGCTTCTTCACTAACCACTCAAGCATATATAAAAAATATTATATGAACTAAAACTAACCACTCAATCATAAAATCCATTATATAGTAAATTATTAATGTTGTTAAAGTGTTGAGAACCCAACACAACGAGAAGAAAGTTAATCGTTCATTGCCATGGCAAGACTGTAGTCTGGTCAATTTATCAAATCTCGCAAAGGATACAAGATCCTATTAATTCCAAACCAGAAATCTCATTTCTATAGATTTCTAATGATACTTCATATTTGAAAATCGATATACTAACCAATAGTGTATTTGAATTGAAAAAAAAGAAGAAGAAGCTAGAATCATTCTTTATATGGAACTTGTGTTCTAATAGTGGTGTGTAATTTAATACACATGGATTAAAAAGGATATTTTATGAAAATCTAATTCTATTTTTTCTCATTGTTCACAAGAAATAGGAGCTCTAAGTGGTTGGTATATAGATGGTGTGTTTGATATTGAAATAGAAAAAATATTTATGTGGGTTATTAGAGATGATTTTAACTAGTATATCTACAAGTAAAGTGGTTGATGAATGCTGAGGTACAACTAACTAGTTAATTTTGTGAAGGTAGCTAGTTGTTAAACAGAGATTAAAATATATAATTTTATATTATTTATTCATAATAGATTGTTAGAGTTAATATAAGCACAAAACAAATACCATTTACTAGAAAAAATGATATGAAAACACAAAAACAAATTGTTACGCGTTAATGAAGATGCATTTAAGCATAACAAAGTAGGACGATCATAAAATGAATCTCTATTGAACACTTGTTATACTTGAGATAATATTATCGATATGGTCAAGCAAGTCCAAAATCTCAAATAATATCCAAATACTTATCGACATAATTACTACAATTCTATAGAATTGAAAATATTTCAATTACAAATATTTTTGATATATATGTTTTTACAATTTTTTTTTCACTGAAATGAAGTTATAGTAACTAAGTTACCTCAAATCAATGAAATTGGACAAACTTAAATAAAGATGAACAAAGTTGAAGGCATCAACTCAAAGCTCAAAGCAACTTTAACAACATCAAGTCATCAACACTCGAAGAACAAAACGAAATTGGTTAACAGGTTACTATAAGACATTTATATTTAAGTTTTTTTTTATATTTAAATTAGTTTTTTCTTTTAGAACAAAAAACTAAAGTCTTGGTTTAGAGGGAGTGTCTATATTAATCTATGTTGGTAATTTTATCTTATTAATTAAGTGGATAGGCTTTAATTATGGTCAAAGATTATTTTAATTGATATTGGGGTAGGTTATGGTCTATGTTTTTTCATCTATAGACGAGGATGAAACAAGTGTATTGTCAAGATTGATTTTATAGTAATTATTCAAAATTCAAAATAAATAGTTATAAAAAAAAAGAATATAAAAAATAAGTGGTAGATGGCTGATGAATGGATAAAGGCTAACAATGCATGGATAAAATGAAAAATAACAAGAAGAATGTGAGATGAAAAGAAAAAAATATAAAAAATAACTGATAATTGATAAATGGATAGTTAGGCATGGATAAATGGTAGTTGAATAACTAGAAGAATAAGAGGAATAATTTTCTATTTTTTCCAAATTGTCTATGATTTTATAACTATTTCATGTGGGTGTGATAGTATTTAGAATTTTTGGGGTGGATTACCATCTATGTTTTTTCATCCATAGAGTAGATGAGACAAGTGTATTGTCTAAAATGATTCTATGTGAGTCTTTCCGAATTGGGAATACATATTTCTAAGAAAAACAGTAAAAAAATAAATGATAGTTCATGAATGGTGGCTAGTGCATTTAAGCATAACAAGATACGACTAGCATGAAATGAATCCTTCTTGTACACTTGTGACACTTGAGATAATAGTGTTGATATGATCAACCAAGTCCAAAATATAAAATAATATCTAAATGCCTATGAACCTGTAAATACAATTCTATAGAATTACAAATATTCCTTTTACAAATATTTTTGATAAATATGTTTTACAACTTTTATTTTCACCTAATTAAAATTATGGTAACTAAGTTACCTCACATCAATGAAATTGGACAAAGTTAAATGAAGGTGAACAAAGTTGAAGGAACTCAAAGTTGAAAGCAACTTGTGACAACATCAAGTCATCAACTCTGGAAGAAGAAAACCAAATTGGTTAAGAGGCTACTATATGAAATTTAGATTTAGTTTTTTTTTTTAAATTAAGCTTTTCTTTTGGAACCATTTGGATTAGAGGGAGTGTCTATATTTAATTTATTGGTTATTTCATCTTATTAATTAAGGTGGATAGGTGTTATTACCTTTATAGGTTTTTTAAGTGAGATTTGGGGTGGACTACGATCTATGTTTTTTTCATCTATGGACAAGGATGAGACAAGTGTATCGTCGAGATTGATTCTATGGTAGTTGTTCAAAATTCAAAATAAATAGTTATAAAAAAAAAGAATATAAAAAATAAGTGGTAGCATGTGATGAATGGATAACTGGTAGCAATGTATGGATAACAACTCATGGCATATAACTCAAAGAATGAGAGATAAAAAGAAAAATATCTAAAAAATAACTGATAGTTGATAAATGGATAGCTAGACATGGATAACTCATAAGAAAAATATAAAAAAAATAAGTGATAGTTGATAAATGGATAGCTAGGCATGGATAACTCATAGTTGAACCCGTTTAACTAGAAGAATACTAGGAATAATTTTCTTTTTTTCCAAACTTTCTTTGATTTTATAACTATCTCATGTGGGTGTGATAGTATTTTAAAATTTTGGGGTGGACTACCATCTTTTTTTTTTCATCCATGGACTACATGAGACAAGTGTATTGTCCAAAATGATTCTATGGCAGTTTTTCCAAATTAGGACTAAACATTTTTATGAGAAAAACTAAAAAAAAACTAATAATTCATAAATAGTGGCGGATGCATGGATAACTCCTTGCTAATGAATGAATAACTAAAGATTCATGGTAAATAACTATATAAAAAATAATTTGTTGTTGATAAATGGATAACTCTTAGGCAATGCATAAATACATATAATTTAGAATGAACTACTAGTTAACCCATGAAAAATGTATATTTCCATGTTACTTAACTTCTAGCCTAATGTTGCAGTTTATCTAAATTCACTAACAGCAAATTAATTAATTATTCTAATTTAGCTATATAAATACATTTAATTAACTTCCTAAACAATTTCACATGCTAAAACTATCATTCAAACTAAAACACATATCGTTCAAACTAAAAACTAAATCACAATAGATCCTCGCCTCATGCGGGTATTACCAAGATGCGTTATATTAGATATACACTTGTCAGCCAGTGGCATTTCAAAATATTTCACCCGTTTCCATCAACCGATCGTTTCCCATGCGTGTAGGTCTCTTCGTCGTTTAATATACCAGACTTTGTGTTCTCTTTCAGTCATGCCCGACGGCGTTCGATGTGCTTGTGCTTTCATATGGCTAATGATGCAGGCAGTATGCCGATCAGAGATGATGAACGTGAATCACAAGAGATTGCCCTTTACCCTCCTCAAAGACTCGGGGAGATTCATTGGTCTGCAGAAGCCACACACAGTTTTAATTTAATGAACGAGGATCCCATATCCGAAAAAATTGCTCCAGACATTCGTCGTCCTGCTCTTTTGTTTAGCATATCGGCGCTCAGATATTTTAGCGATAATCCTCTCATCGATAGAGTCGACTTCAGATACTCTGCCTTGATAGACAAGCGGTTAGACCCGTTGCCTAACCCTACATGGGAAAGAAGTGCCACCTTACCTGAACCAATCCCTGCTCATGGTGAGGAAGAAATGGCACAACATTTCTTGGAAGCAGTGGGACAGAAGGTGGTGTTTTGGAGAGGTTATGATCCCTGCAGGCCATTCACTTACATATTGACTGCCGACCAATATAATGTCAACTGGAATTTCAGAACTTTAGATACATCCACAATTTGCAGGCAAATCGGAGCTGAAGCTGGCTCAATTTATCATATTAAGCGAGCAATAGTGGGAGATCGATTGATAGTTGTGTTACGTTACAGACGGCCACTGGACAATGTGTACATGCGCATTTTGGTGTTAGATGTAAACACAGAAATGTGGTCGCTCCTTCCACAGTTTCAGAGAAGCATTAGCTGGTCCCCTGCAAGAATGTACACGATAACGCCTTTTTCATGGAAGGGGAAGCTGCGCTTCCAAGAAGTGTTTACAGGGCACATCCTGGAGATGTACTTCGACTTTGAAATGAATATGTGGCTGCTAGACGATAGACTAGAGATCCTACGCTCTCTCCGTTGGAGTTCAGGAGACTTGCCACCTACTTTTCAAAAACATATCTTGACATATGTTATATCTTCCAGGTCCGGAACACTGTACGCCCTTATTGAAGATCGCAAGGCCCCGCCCGTCTCCGATGAGCGAATCTATGTTTACTCTATGAATGAGGTGCGAGGCGGATGGAATCGTATTCAACTCCGGGAAAGTGTCCACACTCACACTCAACAACAACAACAAGATCCTTTCGCTTCTTTACCCACGGACGCTGATTGTCGCATCAGGTTGTGGGAGATTAATGAGCACGATATATTATTGGTTTTCTTTAAATGTACTTATGGCCCTGGCACTGGAATGGTAAACTACTCATGGTGGATTTTCAACCAGCACGACGGCATTAAAAGTTCTGGCTGTGGGGAATTTCATGTCAAATTACCACCATTACTCCTCCAGGGAGTAGATCCAATTTGCATGAAGATTGAATAGTAATTGTATGGATTGTAGCAATTGCTTAGCGGGGAAAGGAGGATCTACTTTCTAACTCTATTGAAATTGAAAGTTTATTTTTTAGAGATGTTATTTTTATAATATTTTATTATTTTTATAAAGAATATTTGTTATCTTTAAGATTAGTATCTAAGTATTTAGAGATGTTATTTTTATAATATTTTATTATTTTTATAAAGAATATTTGTCATCTTTAAGATTAGCATCTAAGTAGACAACGGAGTTGTAGAATGTATCTCTCTAAGACAAGGATAAGGTTGAAAATTATTAAAATCTGTATTCATAATATAATTTTTACTAAAAATAATTTATAAATAAAATTTAAATTTTGTAAATAAAGTTTTGATACGAAAATAACTCTTCAACAATGAAGCCTAATTTAAAATTTTATCTTTCTATAATGAAGTTTCTCAATGTTACTTTTTAAAAAGGCTTTTGAAAAACATTTTGAACATGCATTTAATCAAATATAAATGGAAATGTTATTATGCAATCTTTAACTTACATTTTTTTTGGTTGCATCACTAAAAAATTATAGACATAACATAAAAAAAATTCTAAATAATTTCAATATATCAAAGGAATTGTAAATATAAATTCAACAATAAACAAACATTTTAAAATTTAAAATAACTACTCAAAATCATAATAGATATGCTATAAACATGTAGAAATATGTTGAGATTTCAAGAACAAATTGTAGGTCAATCTATTAAGAGCATATAGTCGAAATAAGATCCTAAAATTATGGGAGTGATACTATGAACTTGTAGCAAACTTTAAAAAAATATAACTATGATAGACAAAATCATCATCACATGACAAAACCTTTTCAAATAATAAATTTAATATTTCTAATTTTTGAATTTACAAGAAAATAATTCCTCGTGAGTAACTGCTAAGACAATTCTTTCTTGTTTAATGATGGAACAAAAAAAACCATGTTTTTGAAAAAATGAACAAAATATACCAAATCATATATTTAAATGAAAATTCAACCAATTCAAAATATGTACAAAATCTATTCAAAATAGAAAAACATTTAATTTGATAGTTCTCACATGTCATATAGTCTATAAATGGTACTTTTTCATCTTCATTACATATTTTATGTTGCAAATGAAAAAAAAATTAAAAAAATCAAATGTCTTGACTACGTTTCTCTCACATACTAAACAAACAGCCTTGTTTCATTACAGAAATGAATATATGGAAATCTTGAATTGTAGCCCGTAATCAATGTTTAGATCTAAAAGAGATGAATACGTGGAAATCAACTAAACAACCTTGTTTTATTAAAGAAATGAATATATGGAAATCTTGAATTGTATCTCGTAATCAATGTTCAGATCTAAAAGACATGAAATCTTGAATTGTACCTCTTAACCAATGTTTCGATGTAATTTTTAGAAGTTGTATACAAATTTTAATGGATCCATTGTCATCTGTTACAACATTTTCTCATCATGGATTGGAATTTATAAAATATCGTAATTATATTTTTAACTAATTTTTTTTTAAAGTTTTCTAAGAATTTAGTAAGATGTACTACACATTTTTCCAAATAATTAGATAGCTTGCATAAATATATTTTAAGTGTATTCCAAGGAACGTGAAATTCATATTATCTTTTTCCAAGGAACGTGAAATCCATATTATCTTTTTCTTTTTTTTTCAAATTATTCAGGGCTGGTGAAAGCTAATGCTGGTCACTTATGACGCGTTCGTTACAATGGATTATGGCGTACCTACACAAATATGTGAACATTTGAACATAAAAAATATATGAACATAAAAAATATCTTAACACCTGAACATCAAAAATATGTGAACATCAAAAATCAATATTAGAGGTACCTACACAACTTTTTGGAATATGGCGTAAGAATATGAAACATGGACAATCGAATTACCTTCCGGAATATATATATTTTATTGATGAAAACTAAGTATAAATCCCCCAAAACAAGGTTCTTATAAGGTTGGTATGTAATTTGTTTCCCCAAAAATAATGAATATGTTTACGTTGGTCCACTAGTTTGGTATGCAAATGGTGGAATTTTGTAAAAAAAATATTTAGAGTTGTAGATAACAGGTGCGTCTAGTACAGTGTTATTTTTCCATATTTATTTATGTTATATATTATATATTTTTTAAATTAAGGAAGTCAGTGATGCTCTAAAATGACAAGGTCAAGCGTTGGTCCACGACATATTGGTCTTAACATAGTCAATGAATGATATTTTTTTTAGGATGTAGGTATTTCTGTCTTCTTATGCGGGTTCTTTTCCATTTTCTAAATAGGAGAGGCAATCAAAAGTTATAGCCGAAGAAAATAGCCTACCTTTTCTGTTAGATTGACATTAGTCCATTTACAATTAAATAAAAAATAGAAAAAAAATAGATTTAAATAAAAATCACATATTCAGAATCTACAGACATAGTTCACAAGTGTGTGAATTTTCATTAGCAGTGGACAAGCGTCGCATATGCAAAATCATGCACGAAATAGGAGAAGTGGTACAAAACATGTTTTATGTCATAAGACACAACCCAAACCACTTAGTTTGGCATAACGCACCTAAAACCAAAGAAGCCAAGTCATCCACCATGTAGGTTGGAAAAACGGTGCCCACCAAAATTCTAAATTTAAATCATGCATGCACGTAGTTTAAAATGTAACGCGAACGCACTAGAAGTATGCTCGCGCTTCTAAGTGCGTACGCGTTAAAGATGTGTGCGTGCATCTGTTAAGTTAAAACTTTGTTTTGATTTTATTTTTAAGCATTTGCAATGGAATGATGATGATGATGAACAATGATAATGATGATGAGGAGGAGGACAATGACAATGATGATGATGATGATGATGGTGATGATGATGATGATGAACAATGATGGTGACGATGATGATGATGATGATGACGACGATGATCACAATGACTATGACTATGATGACGATGATTATGATGATGATGATGATGATGATTACGCATCTGATGATGTTGAAGATGACGATGATGAAGATGATGACCGTGATAATGATGACCATGCCGATGATGATGAACAATGATGATGACGATGATGATGACTATGATGATGATGATGACGATGACGATGACGATGATGATGATCACGAATAGTATCACTATGATGACGATGATTATGATGGTGATTACGATGATGAGGATGCTGATGACTATGATGGTGATGATAATGATGACGATGATGATGATGACAATGATGATGATGACTACGATGATGAGGATGAGGATGAGGATGAGGATGACAAGGAGGAGAAGGAGGATGATGACTATGATGATGATGACGAGGATGAGGATGATGATGATGATGATGATGATGATGGTGAGGATGATGATGATGACGACGATAACCATGAACAATGATGGTGATGATGATGATGAGGATGATGACAATGATGACGATGAGGAGGAGGATGAGGATGATGATGATGATGAGGATGGTGACGATGATGGTGATGATGATGATGATGATGAAGATGAGGAGGATGATGATGAAGACGATGATGAGGAACAATGATGATAATGATGATGATAGGTATAGTTGAAACTTTGCTTTGATTTTATTTTCAAGCATTTTCAATGGAATGATGATGATGACCATGACGACGATGATGAACAATGATGATGATGATGACGAGGATGATGACAATGATGCACGGGGGCATCACCTAGGGACCAATATGATATCACGTCCGTTCATATTGGGGGGGTTAAAATTAAAAAATTAAAAATTAATATATTGGGGGTATATTAGGGGTAGCTAGGGTTTTTTTTTACTATTTAAATATGCAATATGCTCGGGCACGTTTTATTCAAATTTTTGGCCTGAGCCGTTCACGAGCCCTCTGAGCCTTGCCTGCGTGCCTATGCCTGTGAGCTGTGCCTGTGCGTGCGAGCTCGTTTGCTTGTGGTTTGAGGTCTGAGTGCACCCGCGAGCTGGGTTTAGGGAATTTTTTCCATTGTGTGGCTGCATTCCGAGGTGCCTGCGAGCTGGGTTTAGGGAGTTTTTTCCTTATGTGGATGCATTCCGAGGTGCCTGCGATTGGGTTTAGGGTGTTTTTTCCATTGTGTGGCTGCATGCCGAGGTGCTTGCGAGCTGGGTTCAGGGCGTTTTTTCCATTGTGTGGCTGCATAATATCTGGAGATTGCTAAGAAGCTGAGGAGCCGTCTGGAAACTGGTGATTGCTAAGAAGCTGTTACAGAGGGGATATCTGGAAGAGTGGGTTCTTGCTACTCCTTTTAGCAGGACTTTAAGTAGCAGGATTACTTTCAGATCTGGTTCATTTTACAGCAGGTTTCAGATCTGGTTCATTTTACAGCAGGTTTTTATAAAACTTGATAAGCACTTTTCTCTTTCATTGAAAAATTTATGTTTGTGGGATCTACTACTGTAAGTTAGATGGTCATGGAAAGAATTCATTTCTTTATTTGTGATAAAATGGATGTCCTCACGTAGCACAAATAAGTGTTAGGACTGCTTTACAATAAACAGGGCAGAACTGTGACGGTGCTGATTCTATTGGCTGGTATACATAGTGAACATTCTCTGTCTCAACATGTCTATTTTTTCCCACTTCCAACTACCTTAGCAAAAGCAGCTAACAACCCTTCAATCCTAATTTACGATGCTTCCACCAAGGCAGCTTTACGAGCCTCCATAGCTACCCTTGCTGTAGTTTGGGCTGCTAGTTTCTCTCTTTCTATCCTGGGTAAATGTGGATTTGAATCACCCAATGTCTCGTCAAGTGTGGCATCCGTGCCTTCCTTTTCCCGTGTTCAAATTTTGAAAATTCATGATGTTGTTGAGATGCCAGAAAGGGTCAGATTAGGATTATATTGGCATGCATCTAAACGCATCATTCTAAGAGTAAATGCAGTGAAGCAGTACAAAAATATTAACTGACACTAAATTTTTGGAGGGTATGAAATACGGACTTATATACCTGCAGCATTCTTATCTTCCGCTCTAGATATGATTCTATCCTCTTTCGTGGGAACCAATTCAAAGGAGACTTAACAATGTATGAACTTGTGCTTTGGGTGCTTGGGTTTATACCATCTCGATCCTTTATCACATTGGTGAGCCTTTCTGCACTACCTTTGTTGAACACCTGCATTAGTACACCAATTCCCATGTTCTCAATATTAGATTATTGTTGATCCTCACTGGTCATTTTGATTGACTTAAGTGGTGTTTATTTTCCAGTGAATCTGAATGCTTAATTTCATCTGTAACCACCTCTTTGTCACTTTACATGCAACAAACTTATTTTACTACAAAAGGGTCAGCATGGAGTCTTTTATGCTCAGAATAAGGACAATGGAACCTGGTACATTTTCAACTGTAATGATGAAATCAAGGTTCTCCTTACAATATATGGACTCTGTTTGAACAATAAGATCCAAGCAGGGAATGAAACTTAAAATCATGGCAGGAAGGATCTTCTGAGATAATAGATTCAGAAAAATCAACGAAGAAGAAACAAAGAGCTCATCTGAATAGATTCAGATTGAGAACTTACACAGCTAAAGTCTTGCACCAGATTTGGTTCACTCTGTCCTATGATTATCTCATATATATCAAAGAAAATTAAGATAAATATGACACCTCTGAGTCAGGTGTAATTTTGAGGGTTATTCTCATCTAAATTGATATTCAAGAATTAGGATGGTGATTCACTTCCAAAGAGTGAAAGAAAACTATGCATATCTACCAGAACTGTCTGTCACCTAAAATCAACTAAAATGCAAACATTTTAAAAACTTAGTTTATAGAACATTTCTGGGCTAGTCTTTCAATAGTTCAAGCAGAAAAAGAGAATTCGAGACTGCTTAGCTTTGCCATCTCGGTTCTACCAGAACTGTCACCTAAAATCAACTTAAATGCAAACACTTTAAAATCTTAGTTTATAGAACATTTTTGGGCTAGTCTTTCAATTGTTCAAGCAGAATAAGAGAATTCCATCTGGGTTTTCTGTTTCCATTTACTCTGTCCTACCAAAACGAAGCTGGTAGTATGAGTATATTAGCATACAGCCAATTTTGCAAATAATGTTACTGATAAAGGGAATGCATATAACATTCCTCTACTGGTCTTTCAATAATTTAAGAAGAAAAATAATTTCAGTTTGCTTAGCTTTGCCATGTGGGTTTTCTGTTGCCATATATTCTGTCCTACAAGAATATATTGAGGAAAATATCAAAACACATCAGTAAGCATAAACTCGGACTTGAAAACTCAGAAAAATGAGGAGATATCAGAGATATTTACATCACTGCATATGACTATAAGAGGCTTATGTATTTGGAATTTGAACCGGACTTGTCACCTAAAATAAACTTTATAGAACACTTTTTGGCTGATCCTTCAATAGTTCCAAGAAGAAAGAGAGAATGAGTCTGCTTAGCCTTGTCAAGATGGGTTTCTTGTTGCCAAGTATCAACTAGATTGGATTCTGTTATTTAAATTTTCCTTCCACGTTTGAATACGGCCTATCCTTTAAATTCAAAAAATAGGGGTGAATTTATTTGGTCTATTTGTATATTTTTCAAAATCACCTGATAGTCATATGATGTTGGGAGAAATTGAATACCATTACTAGCATTTGTAAAAGTAATAACTCTGCAATAAAATAAAAGAACATGGTGTTTTTATGAAAACAATGAATGAGAAGATTAAAAATTGTCTAGATAACTCAATACAGTTTGACAAAATGACTCTCCCTTCCCTCAATTGAGGCAGAAGACACTATAATCAAATGTGAATCAAATTCACTGTCTTCTTGAAATCTAAAAAAAAATGCCTATCGTCAGTCGAAACCAGTGATGTGGATGCAGTAGAGTGCATACATCATTTCAGAGTAACAGTGTAGCAATCCTCATTTTCATACTTCAGAAGGTAGGTGCTCTCTACCATTTTCTTCAGTGTCCTGCCACAAGATTAATCTTTTGAATAAACTAAGTAAACTTTTCCTACACATTGAAAAGACTAAAGAAACTTTGCCAACCCTTGAAGAAAACCCTCATATGGTCAAAAATAGGATGAAGCAACAAATGGATCAACATAGAAGTGGCAAGAAGTAGCCTTGTTGTCTGCATAAATATGCCAGTCCAGTTTTTTTAGTGGTACTGTAAAGTCATCCACCTTATGATTGTCATCCATGTTAAATATTTTGCACCCAAGGGCCAAGAAATTCCGACCCGAGTATACTATATGTCTACTCTGCTTCCAACCATTTACTACTTTAATACACATTCACACACTCATATTGGCTCTCACTCTGGATACTTTGTTCCTATAGTCAGTTGTATATGAACTCTGGATACTTTGTTAGCTGGATACTTTATACCATCTCGATCCTTTATCACATTGTTGAGCCTTTCTGCACTGCCTTTGTTGAACACCTGCATTAGTACACCAATTCCCATGTTCTCAATATTAGATTATCATTGATCCTCACTGGTCATTTTGAGATATCAATGGGTCATTACAAGTTTACCAAAATCACATTGAAATGGATACACATTGAAAATACTAAAGAAACTTTGCCAACCCTTGAATAAAACCCTCATATGGTCAAAAATAGGATGAAGCAACAAATGGATCAACATCGAAGTGGCAAGAAGTGGCCTAGCAATAGAACAATACCACAATAATTATTTCCGTTGTTCTGGCTATGGAGTTCTGCCATATTCTATTTGATTCCCACTTTGCTCTGTAAAGGTTAAATGCTCTCATCAAGCTGCCTTGTTGTCTACATAAATATGCCAGTCAAGTTTGTTTAGTGGTACTGTAAAGTCATCCACCTTATGATTGTCATCCATGTTAAATATTTTGCACCCAAGGGCCAAGAAATTCTGACCCGAGTATACTATCTGTCTACTCTGCTTCCAACCGTTTACTACTTTAATACACATTCACACACTCATATTGGCTCTCACTCTGGATACTTTGTTCCTATAGTGAGTTGTATATGTTGGAAAATTATTGCCTAGTTTATTTGGATAGTACTGATTAATCTAGTGTGAATGCCTAAACAAAATCCAGCCTCCTAATTGTCCAGCTTATTTACTTCTGGGATAGGAAATGCTTTATAGACCATTGGGTACATTCTAAGGGAAGTACTTCTGTATGGAGTGGAGCAATTGTGCCAAAACTAATGAAATACAGGAAAATGGAATGAGCTAACCCTATCCGTGGTTGTGGATATTATACTTGTAGATTTGAAGAATTCTCTTAGCAAATTTCTTGAATATTCAATGTTTTTGTTTTACACTTCATGTCCATGTAAATTTGGGAAGGACAAATAAACTACCCACTTTCTAATCTGAAGTGTTATGCGTGGTATAGTATGGTGCAGGAGAACTGATGAGCTTGTGGATGGTCCTAATGCCTCTCACATAACACCTCTAGCACTTGAACAATGGGAGCAAAGGCTAGAGGACCTCTTTTATGGGTGTCCATATGATGTGCTAGATCCAGCTTTAGTAGACAGTTTCAAAATATCCCGTTGATATTCAAGTAAGAAATCCTACCTGCCCTACTAGGAATCGAACCTAGTACCTGTCTCCAGACATGAAGGTTCTCTTTCACTGTGCTATATGCTCCATGATGGGCACCCACTCTAGATAGAAATATCTATCACATTCACACCAGAGATGTCTCTGTGGTTCTCACTTTTGAACCATAGCTCCAATGTTTCAACAACTACCCAAGATCCTGTTCAAAACACTGTTCTGAAACTCTTAGCTATGACCTGTTTCAGCTTTCTTTCTATCACCTGCACAATTCCTCTCACTTCTAGATCAGTGCTTCCTTGATCTTATTGGGGTATCTGGAAGGTGTCTTTTTTATTGGAAATTTGAAAATTTGTGATCAAATATTTCAAATTAGTAAGAAAAAGGCTCATATTTGTGATTAATGTTTGCATATCTGAAAACTAATTTTCTAAATAAGCAAAAAACTATCAAAATCTATACATAACCTTGTATGAGATGTCTATTGTGCATGAGTGACCAGTGCCTTCACAGCCTTGTCCTTGGGTATGAGAAAAGAAGAAAATCAGGGAGGCAATTATAAATGGAATCTCGTTGATTAATAAAACTTAAATCTGAATCTCGAAGCTAAGAGAGTTGACAAACTAAAGGGATTGTAATTAATCAAATGTTTTCATAGACTGAACACGATGAATTTCATTCACAAATGTTGATTTGAGTACAAAGTTCTAATAAAATTCAGAGTAAGACTTGTCCAAAGGACCTAAGGGGACATGACAAGTAACAGAGCTTAAGACCCTTCTTTTCCTATGAACAATGTTTGATTGTAGCTTAAGGACTTGGAAACACGATGAAGAGAAAGAAGTAAGAATGTTGAATGACTTCTGTGCACCAATGGTTGGCTCTTTCTGCCTTCTCTTGTGCATATACCTGAGGCTGTGAGATCTTTGTGCTAAACATGGATTGCTTTTCTATAAAGATAACTCATTCTAATTCTGACTTGAAGCAGATGCAAGAAATCTCTAGGAACTATGCTAAAAATAAAGTCGATTTAAACCTTTTTGGGATGGAATCCCATCTCCAAAGAGCAAATCTAGGTTTAGAAATAGATTCAAGCAAAATTTAGCCAGAAGCAGGGATATATTTACGATGAATTTAATCTCTCCTAGCACTAAAAATTGATGCCAGAAACAATTCTATTCTTGGTCTAAAAATAGACTGATTTTGTCCTCACTAATAATGTTGGCGTTTACTGGTTTTAGAATGATTTGTGGTATCATTATCCTATGCTCCACATTCTCTTCAGAGAATCAAAAGCAGCTCTTCTATTCTGATTTGAAAGTGCCTTTCTGCATTTTAAAATCATTGCAGTTCTGTCTAAACTGCAGCATTGAATTTGTCATGGAATCTATGCCAAGTTTATCTGATATATAAGCCCAAATTTCCTCCTCAACAGTAGTGCGGATTTTGCTGAATTCAGTCTATTGATGTGGATGCTGATAGGACACATGATCTTCCAAGAAAAGTACTGTAGTTTTTCTTTTTGAAACTCTGACATAGCTATTACATGCTTTGCTATTCTTGACTGATGAAAAGCTGATTAGGGCCTCCACATAAATTCTTTTGCTGCTATTTCAATCCTTCCGAAAGCTGCTAATTAGTCTTTCCTAGAGGGTTCTATTCTTGAAGAAGCTTTTGTGCTTTGTTGGAGTGCTATAAGTAGGTATTTCTAAGGTTGGTTTACCTGTAAGCAAAGTCACCTTAAGAAGCAAGTTGTCTTGCAGGTCCACATATTTACAGATAATTCCTATTCTTATGTTTGCAAACATGTGCTTAATTTCTATTCACGAGAATAGTCAGCCTTATCCACGACATGGATTTATGATTAATCAACTAGCACCTGTCTTTTCACTACATGGGTGTCCATGGGTTAGCTTGCATGTGCTCAAATAACATCCACAAGAGGATTATGTTCCTTGCTTATTAATTATGCAACCTTTGCAGTCCACCCGTAATCTTGATGCATTTAGCAAGACTTAGCTTAATGATGAAGCTAATCTTTACCCACATACAGACATGTGTCTGACTTGAAGGTAGGATAAGTTATACTATTCAAGAAAGTGCTGGAATCCTCTATGGGGTGTCCAACTGATCTCTGCACCACTTTTGAAATGCATATAAAAATATCACATACTAGGGATAGGGAACACCCTGCTCTTCAGACAAGAAACACATAAATTTATCAAGGTATTATTCCCTGTATCTATCTGTTTGTTATTCGTGATGGTACAACCCGTGTCAACTGACGTCTGGTGATAGTATGGAAGAATTTTGCTTAGATCCTCAAATATCTGAGAAATAAAATTCAACCCTGAGGTTTTCATATTTTGTACTTTGAACCCATGACCAACAATGACAACTGCATAAATCATTGCAACAAGGGCTTATTGCACCAACTTAAAGGAATGTTAGAATTGTATCAGATATTTGCAATAACTTTCCTTGCTTGGAGTGTACATTCTTCTTATAATTTTTTTTGTTCAAGCTATATTGAGAACCAGGTTGTATTGGGAGAAAAAAAGTGTGTACTGGGGGTTTTCCATTGTGGACAGAGTTTGATTCTACAGGGGGTTTATGTATTTTAAATTTTTTGTCCTAGGGTTTTATGGGAAAAAGTTTTAAAACAGCAAATAAGCCTTAAATATTTGCTTAAATAGCTTAGATTCAACCTCCAAATTTGTTTTGTGGGAAATTTTCTTAGGGATCTTAGGGTGAGTTGAGAACTTGTTGAAATAAAATTTAGCAGTGTCTAAATGAGTGAAATTACTTCCTGCAATGCTAAAATAGACTGCTGCTACAGCTTTGAATGCCCACCACACGGTGATCTGAATTTGAAAAAGATTTTCCTTTGGCCTCACTGAATGCTAGAAACCTTAGCTGTGAATGTTAAAAACACTATTTTTCTGTGTTGCAGAAGCTATTGAAAAAATCTGAGCATAGTGGGGCTTATTTTGCAGACTGGTAATTATAAGGGGACAGACTGAGGTTTTCATCAGAATTTTGAGTCAAAATTGCTTGGCTGTGAAAACTCAGTTAGTACTTGTGGGTAAGAGTTTGTCCTGTGAGTACTTGCAAGCTAGACATGCTGGCATTGAATTTGACTATCTGGCATTTTGAAACCATTTGTTTTGAGAGGCGAGCCAGGTTTGACTCATGAGTCCCAGTCAATCTTGGTGAGTTTTACTACTTGTTTCCAAGGGTGGGCATGCTTCCCTGGGGCAATGCTGATTGGAAATGTATGAGAAACGAAATTAAACAATCTGTAGGATAATTTGAAGGCTATGTAAATCTATCCTTTATAGCAGTCTTATAAGTTCTATTTAAATTTATTATGGGATTCGGATTTGACAAAGTATATGCATGGCAGTTGGGCTTTGGGAGATGGTACTCATCTATCTTATTATATCCTAATTTATAAACATAGAATGCACTTTATGTTGTTACCAAATGATTATATTGGACTTCCAGTTGACTACAAAATAAATCGAAGCATGCCTGCATGAATAGTATAAGGTGGCAAATTCTTCCCTGAATGTATACTTAGTTTCAGTGCTAGTACAAGTAGCCAGCTAAGAAAATAATGTGTTTTGTAAGAAAGCATTCTTCTTTTTTGCATATTTTCTTTAATCATTGTATTTATTATTTTAGTCTATTGTTCAATTGCTAAAGTTGATAACATGTTTCTGATTTTATAATTAATTGTTTGGTTGCAGGTGCCTTCATATATATTGAGATCTGTGGCTGGAAGTTATGATAATGAGGCTATAGCTATATTTGCTTTGATCATTACATTCTATCTATATATCAAGGTACATCCATGTGCAAACCTTGTTCAGTGTAAATTATAGCAGAAATCTGAAAATGATGGTATTGGTATTTTGTAAATCTTAGTACCTAAGTCATGTCCATTCATGAAGATTTGCAGTCTTTTAATATGTAGTTCCACTGATGAGGAAATTGATTAGAGTCTGCAATGAAACTAATCTTATTATGGCATGAAAAATAATTTTAATATGCTGGAGTTTCCTGTTTTGTTAACGTGATCGTTATTTTGAAATTTTGTAGACATTGAACATTGGATCTCTTTTTTATGCTACTTTAAATGCCTTGGATTACTTTTATATGGTAAGTAGGTCATTGGAATAACAAATGATATCCATGCATGATGCAATTATTGTTATTGATATTATAAAGATAATTTTAATACAGGTTCTTCTTTGTAGGTCTGTTTCTAGGGAGGTTACACTTTCATAATAAATATTATTCCAATGCATGTTCTTCTATGTATTGTGACTGTCCGATACTCATCTCGCCTTTACATTGCTTATTTTCCTCTGGTAAGTGCACATGCACAAATGGTGATAGTTACAGTAGCTCGACTTGGCATCCATGTATGGTCTCATTTTCTGGTCAGATGTTATTTACAATTTTTGTATACTAAAAAAGTTGTTTGGCTAACAGACCCTGCATATTTATTCATGATAGGATTGTATATCAGATTTAGCATTCATGCAAATGTAAAATGGTTTGCAGCAGACTGATAGAGAAACATAAGCCCAAACAAATAGAGAAAAGGTATATCATAGAAGATATCTGAAGGAATTATAACCTGGGCCACCGATGAATTATATCTCAATAAATTTTCCATCTTAATTTCTAATTATATTCCGGGAAACCAAAATAAATCGGGACCAAGATTAGGGGCGTCTGCTGGAACGAATTGAAATGGAAATTGTTGCTGCTAGAATTGAGGGTTTGAAATAATAATCCATGATTGGAATCATTAAACTGAAGAACATGTTGCAATTCTCTGCATTTAAAATTGAGCATACTGTTAATCTAAAAAGATTAATAGTATGCATTGAAGATTCCAAATCAAGTTTGTTTCTGAAGTTGTACAATCTCCTAGATACCAAAATGGTGCTTGGATAAAAAGTCCGTGATGGAAAGAAGCAGTTATAAATGGTGTAAGTTTCATTTTTGAACCCTTCTTGGGGAAAACACACTACTGTTTGAGATTGGTACAAATAAACCCTCTCTTATTTTTTTTGACATCATGTGATACATTTTAATTCCTAATAAAGTGATTTGCCTAAGGGCGCCTATCAAGTGTTGCCCTTTCTTGTGTTTAGTTTTTTTTTTCCTTAGGTAGAAATATAAAGGGGTATAAAAAATGTAAATGAAAAAATGGATACATGCAATATATAGGGAAAATAGGGGTTTTTTAAAATCGGCAAGACATATTGGAAGGGGGTTTAAAAAAATGATTTTGGGAGGTATTTTCCAATATTTTTTGAAAATAGGGGTATTGCTTCATATGCCACGAACAAATGTGCTATGGCATGGTTTCACTAAGTGAAGACCCTGTGCAATGATGATGATGAGGATGATGACTATGATGATGATGATGATGACGACGATGACGACGATGACGATAATGATGAACAATGATGGTGATGATGATGAGGATGATGACAATGATGATGAGGAGGATAATCACTATGATGATGATGATGAGGATAAGGATGATGATGATGACAATGAATATGGTGATGATGATGATGATGATGAGGATGATGACGATGATGACGATGATAAGGAACAATGATGATGATGATGATGATAATAGGTTTAGTTGAAACTTTGCGTTGATTTTATTTTCAAGCATTTTCAATGGAATGATGATGCTGACCATGACGATGATGATGAACAGTGATGATAATGATGAGGAGGAGGATGAAAACAACAACGACGATGATGATGAATATGATACTAATGATGAGGATGATGATGACGACGACGATGATGGTGATGATGAAAAATGATGCTGATGATGTTGATAAGGATGATGACAATGAGGATGATGAGGATGATGACTATGATGACGATGATGAGGATAAGGATGCTGATGATGACGACGACGATGAAAATGATGATGAAAAATGATGGTGATGATAATGATGATGATGATTATGGCGACGACGACAATGATGATGACAATGATGAGGACCAATGATGATGATGATAAGTTTAGTTGAAATTTTGCTTTGATTTTATTTTCAAGCATTTGCAATGGAATGATGAAGATGGACAATGATGATGATGAGGAGGATGATGATAATGATGATGATGAGGATAATGACTATGATGATGATGAGGATGATGATGATGATGATGATGATGGCAATGGCGATGATGATCAACAATGATGGTGATGATGATGATGATGCGGAGGATGATGATGATGATGATGATGATCACGATGACTATGACTATGATGGTGATGATTACGATGATTACGGTGATGAGGATGATGATGTTGATGATGACGATGATGATGATGACTATGATGATGAATAATGATGGTGATGATGATGATGAGGATGATGACGATGATGATGATGACAATGATGATGAGGAACAATGATGATGATGAGGATGATAAGGATGATGACAATGATGATGATGAGTATGATTGTTGGTTTGCTATGGGAAGACCTGGGTTTACTGTAATGTATCTACAAAACCCCTAGCTCACTGGCCCTTTCGGTGACAGACCGCAGAATGGCATGAAGTCTCACCCGAAGTGATCCTAGATGGGGTGGCTGAAGACTCAGGTGTCCTCAACCAGGTTCTGTAGCATCCTAGGTTTCTCTTGATTCTGGTTAACCAGTGGGATCTCTCTCTGAGATGATGTTCTCTCTTCCCAACTAACTCTGCTATGGAACTGACTCTTATCGCATCGCGGATTCCAGGACGATGCACAAACTTTCTCGTCTACTTGAATCTTTCCCTACGATATCCCACACCGTGGTTCCTCTGACAGTGTGATATCGCCCTTCTGTGCTGCGATAGCTTCTATAGTAAGACTCAATAGAACTCTCCAACTCTCAAGGTCCAACAACTTTCTTTCTGCTTATAATATCTCAGTTAACATTCACAAGGGTGTTAACCGACTCCACTTAAGCTTCTTCAGTCTATTATGCTTAACATATATTGTGCTCAATGTGATGAACTAAATATACATGAATCACTTAACATAGTAACTTTTACTATCATGAATCAAGCACTGATAAACTCATATACATACTACTTGATATAGTCAAGCTACGTTTGACCTTTTATATTACTATAAACTGAAGGATAGCATACATACATTCATTAACTGTTAAGCAAAGCTCATGTAATAGGTAATAGATAGCAAATAAGTAAACACAATCACATGAAACAGTCGCACAACACACGGATTTTACATGGTTCACTTCCAGGGGGGAAGTTACGTCCACGGGAACTGGTTTTTATATTATATCTTGAGAGAGTAAACACAGTTCTGTTGCAACCTATTATGCAGCTTGAGATCTTTTGGGAAACTCCACGCACACAGCTGGGATCCCTTCTCTTAGATATTTTATCTTTCTATATTGTTTTCTCCTTACAATATTCCCTCTCTATCTCTCTCAATCCCTGCATATTGTTACATTCATGCTCAAGGAGCCAGCTACTGGTTGTAGTAAGATAATGCAAACTTAATAACAGAACCAGAGATTGACTCAAAAAATAGCTAACTGACCAACTAGCTAATCAACTGATCTACTGTCTACTATCCCACTGTCTAACCTTTTACAATACAAAATACATGCTTAAATAGGTGGCCCGAAGGTCTCACCCTGATACAAAACTGTGGGCCTATCCCAACAGTAACCCAAAACCCTAACTGTGACAGTCGACGTATCTATACTGTGGACTGCCGCTTACTGGTCACACTGCAGCTCTCTGCAGTCTTCAACGCTTCCCTGCGTTGATCGTGGGTATGGGCATCGCTTCCTCGATCACTCCCCTTCTGTCCTTTGTCTTCAATACCTCATCCCGTTGCTCCTTTTCCTTTATGAGGGTAGCTGAGCCCTCTTGTCTTCGCCGCTGCCTTAAGTGCAGTGGTTGAGCTCTCTCTTCTCGGCCGCTCCAGGTACTGTTTCCTTTGACTTTCTTGTCCTGATATAGCAGCTTTTCCTGTAGCTGCGGGGCCCTACTCCAACAGTCCCCTAACACTTACTTGTGGCTCATCCTCAAGCCACTAACAACTGGCTTCTCCTGCTGTAGCTTCTCCTTGGCTTCCTGTGAAGTCCTTGCAAATATTTCTTTGAGTCCTGTGACTTCTTTTTCCATAGATTTGACACAGTCTTGTGCCGCTTCCTCTAAAATATTATCAACGGTTTCCTTAAGTGAGCTCCAGAATAAATGGTGGACCATTTATAGGCTGCAAACATTTGTTGGAACAATCTCACCTCCCGCTACCTCGGTCAGGTTTGTACCATTCACCTCAAATTCTACTGGAGTGCTTGTCCGAACAGATTCATCAAATCCATCATCATTCTGAATATATGGAAAGTAGATGTCTTTCAGCATACATCTAAGTTGATCTTCATTCCAATAATTTGACTTTCCTTGGATATATGCACATTGGTAGAACTTTCATGAGGAGACATGTCCTTTTCCAGCTTTAATGTAACTACCTTCTTTGACATTTTCTGTATCTCTCTCATTTTCAACATCTCTGCTTCGTTCCTTTCTCGTTTCCTTTTGTTTTTCTGAGCCTCGGATGCTTGTTTCTTGGTCCTTTTTTCTTTCCGTGAGATCTTCTGGGAAACTCCACGCACACAGCCGGGAGCCCTTCTCTTTCTTATTCTCACTTTTCTTCTTCTCTGTTCTGGGCTGGACAGTTCTACTATTTGAGCTTGACTGCTCATCCTTAGCATCTGTCTGACCTATGGTGCACCTAATTTCACAACCCTGGGCGACGTCGTCATAGCAGACTCAAGGCCACCATGCTGGAATCATCGCACAAATTCTTCTAAAGGTTCCTTCTCGGACATAAACCATCTGGTGCGGTACTCTGAACTGATAATGGCTGCGAAATTGGGGAAACTAGCACTCTGTAACTGAAGTATCTCTGCTCAGGAAAAACTCTTAGAAATTGCTCTATAACTCTCAGAAATCGCAAAAGTAACCCTTCTGTTTGAATGATCTATGTACTTATAATGAAGGAGATAATCTCTGAAGTAATGGTCACTTAGGCTAGACCTGTCGGCGGTATTTATTGCATGGACAAGACAAAACCCGTCGTTTCGATCCTCATTAATTGTTGAAAATCTGATCAAATTTCCTTCGAAAATTGTGCACAGGCACCTGTCTCGACCAAGATTTACCAAATCTGGGAAAATCACTGTACTGTTTCCAAATCTAGGGCAACAAATAGCTGTCATATCTGGATTAACTGCTTGGCAGAAGGCGACATGACTGGCCGGCCTCTATCACTTTCCAAAATAGTCAACGTGGCACGGGGATCATCACATCACTGCGATGTCACACCGCATCGTCCTTAACCATAAACGTTCAAAACTCCGCAAGCGTCCTTTGACTTGCACAAAATAAACTTTTCCTGCTGCGATTTTTTTTTTTTTTAAGTGTAGACTACTTATAGGTGCGATGTCTCCTTTCAGCTAAATTGGACATCTGCACATCTAGTTCCCTGCGTTAGGATTGGGAGGTGGAGTGTCTATCACTATAAATCTTAACCCTACTGCCATTAATGAAAGTAGGAACAAGCTCCCCATTCAGTTTACTAAGCTGAATGGCACCTCCTTCTGTAACTTGATGGATCTGATATGGCCCCAACCAATGTGTCTTGAAATTCCCTGGAAACTTAACAAACTTGCTGTCATAAAGGAGCACTAGGTCTCCTATTTGCAAAATCTTTCTCTTGATGTGCCTGTCATGCCAAGCTTTTTCTCGTGCCTTCTGCACTTTTTGATGGAATCCTGCATTGAATCTATCTTTTTCTAAGGCATGCAGTTGCGCTAGTCTTTCATTCATCGTATCTGTATCAGCCATCTCGGTAATTTGAGCAATTCTTAAACTAGGAATAATATATTCGATAGGCATAAAAGCCTCTTGTCCATACACCAAGCTGAAAGGTGTGTCCTGTAAGTTTCTTGCATGTAGTTCTATAAGCCCATAATACAGCATTAACCCTGAGGTCCCAATCATTTATTTGGCTGTTACAGATCTTAGTAAGAGTGTTTTCTAGAATCTTGTTAAAATCCTCCACCGTACCATTAGCTTGAGGGTGGTAGGGAGTGCTCTTATGGTGCTGTATCTGAAATTCCTCCGTCAAGGCTTCAATAGTGCGATTCAGAAAATGTGTGCCCTGATCACTCATCAAAATTGTTGGAAATCCAAATCTACTAATGATGTTTTCAAAAATGAACTGTGCAGCTATACCAGCATCACAATTCCTTACTGCTTTGGCCTTTGCCCATCTGGTGAGGTATTTTGTTCCTGTGATGATGTATCTCGCACCAAATCGTTGTCTTGGTGGGTTGATAGGACCCACAAAATCTATAGCCCATTTGTCAAATGCCCGCAGCGTAATCTGTGGTCGCAGTAGCATTTCATCTCTTCGCGAAGGTTTTCCTACCCTCTAGCAGATATCGCGGCATCTGCAAAACTCCTTAGTGTCTTTGTGCAAATTAGGCCACCATAATCCTGCAACTAGAATTTTCTGTGTAGTCGACTTTCCTGCGAAATGACCTCCTGCAGTACCTGAATGTGCTTCTCTAATAATGGCCTCTTTCTCGTGTGGCATCACACATCTATGCAAGACTTCATCTGGACCTAACTTATATAAATGTCCTGCGATCAAAGTGAAGTCTGTTGCTTTCACAACTAACTATTTCTTCTGTTGCTTAGTAAACTCAACTGGTGCCCACCCTGTAGTGAGAAAGTGGATAATATATTCGTAATACTCATCTGCGATCTAGATAGAAAACAATTGCACATCTGGCAAATTATCCTCTAAATTACTTGGTTCTTCTCCTGAGTCTATTCGCGATAGATGATCAGGTCCAACATTTAATTTCCCTAGTTTTAGAAGAATTTCGAAATCGTGACTCCTGAAATAAGAGTAACCATCTGCAGATCCTTCCTCATAATACTGGTTTATTGACCAAATACTTTAAAGTAGAATGGTTAGTGAACATATTGAATGGGGCACCCAATAGGTAGTGCCTGAACTTCTGTAGAGCATACACCATAGCTAATCCTTCTCTTTCTGTAGTGGTGTAGTTCTTTTCTGCGGTAGACAAATTTCTGCTGGAGTACGCGATAGGGTGATCGATACCTCCGTCTCCTGGGTGTGTTAAGATGATCCCCAGTGCGATGCTAGATGCATCCACATGTACATGAAATGGATTGTCCCAATATGGAAATACTAAGATGGGTGCGGTGACCATATTCTCTTTAAGAGTGTTTAATCTTTGCTGGCATTCCTCATTCCATAGGAATTTCATGTCTTTCTTTAACAGCTTTTCCATAGGTGCTGTGATCTTTGCATAGCCTTTGATGAATTTTCTATAGTAGCCAGTATGACCAAGCACTGTCCTCAATTGCTTGACTGAGTTGGGTGTTGGAAGATTTACAATGATGGCAATCTTTGCAGGATCTACCATCAAGCCTTGTCTGCAAACAATATGACCCAACAAAATACCAAATCGTGCACAGAATATACATTTCTTCAAGTTAAGAGAAATCTGATATTGTCTACATTTCTCTAACATGAGCCTCAAATCTCCTATATGCTTTTTGATTAATCCAAATACAGTCCAATCATCAAAATAGACTTCTAAGAATTTATGGATGTATTCCTTAAATACAGCAACTACTACTCTAGAAACGATAGCTGGTGCATTTTTAAGACCAAAGGGCATTACCGTATACTGGAATGAGCCCCATTCTGTCGCAAAGGTGGTCTTATGTTGATCCTCTGGATGGATTCTTATCTGGTGATAGCCTGAAAAGCCATCAGTGAATGAATAGATCTCCTGTCCTCCCACATTGTCTAAAACTTCATCAGTAAAAAGTGTCGGAAATGGGTCATGAAGTGATGCGTCGTTGAGTTTGTGCAAATCGACACAAATCCTGATTTCTCCTTTAGTTTTCTTTTCTTGCCCAACCATGGCACTAACCCATTCGCTCTCTTCTACTGGCTCGATGATGCTTGCTGCTAGCATCTTATCAATCTAATCTTTAACTTTTTTTTTATAGCGAGGATTCAATCTATATGGACACTGCTTAAATGGCCTAGCATCCTCTTTCAAAGGTATCTGCATGACTCCCAAATCTCCTACTATTCCCGCCATCTCCGTGAACTTAGTGGGAAATAAGTCCTGATAGTCATGTAACAGATTTGCGATGTGTCCTATTGTTTCATCATCCCAATAGTCTCCAATAGAGGCAAACTTTGGTTCTATTTCTGTGCCAATATTGATCTTTTTAATCTTGATAGGCTATGTGATAGCTGGAATGTCTAGCTTTGGTCCATCAACTTCACGAGTCCCTTCAGATTCTGGAATGTTGATACTACGAGGATTCTCATCCTCATCACCTGGCTCTTCTGTGAAATTGTAACACTCTAGCGCATGTTCTAATTGAACGGTCCAATCAGGCTGAGCATACATTGGTAGGGTACAGTCATCAAATATCTTAGTATTTATAATATCTAGATCCTGATCAATGCTTGGATACTAAGATTCAGAAGTGAAAGTGAGTAGAAAGTTGTCTATCATAACTGGCCATGAAATAGTTCCTTTGCGTAACTTTTTCTCAGTGTACCAGTTCCTTGGTATTGTGTCTAAAGTGTGAATGAATAGGTGAACCCATTCATCCTCTGGAATGTCCAACCAACTCTGTTCACAAATCTTAATATGTGACCTAGGGTCACTTTCTCCTATATATTTCTGTTGTAAAGGCTCCTTATTACTAGAGAATCTGATCACCATCAGTCTCTTAAAATCGTCCCATGATGCGATATGTTCTTTATGTGCATGCCACCATCTTGCAGGTGTGGCTTTGACTGCAAGGTCAATAGCTTCCATCCTCAGCTCATGAGGAATTTCCTGCTCAAACTGTTGTAAAAATTCATTGACATCCGCTAAGCCATGAAATGATTGAATATCCTTAACCTCTGTGCCAATCCATCGCAGTGACTTATTCATAAACGCACATCTACGAGCTGAGAATTCGTAACGTCTATTCTGCCAATTTTCTAAGCCAACATCTGAATCTGATGCGCATGAGCTGTCACATTGCCAACTAATATGTCCTTCTGCGGTGGGGTTGATATAATCACTCTGGTTCACAATCATCTGATAGAGGCTTTCCATATTATGCACCTCTTCCTCTACTCTGATAGGTTCAATATAACGAGGACCCTGTAAAGGATCCAATGGTGCAATGAATCGAATCTGATGATCCTCAAAGGTCATTTGTCTTTTCTTTAAATCGATAACAACCATGTTATCAATTTCCCAATCAATACCTAGTAAAGCTGGATACGGTCTACTATCGCCAATGATTTCTATGACTTCAAAGTCTGCAAAGTTGCGAACTCCATCAATATCAACTGGTACTTGCGGTAATCGACCCAGTGGCGATACCCTCTGCTGATTGGCTTGTCACAGATGGATAGGTGATCTTGCTAACTAAGGGCTACCAATTTGTTCCCATGTGTGCTTAGCCAGAACATTTACATCTGATCCTAAATCTAGGATTACCTCATCCATTTCAAATTCTCCAATTTGCACTGTGAGTCTCATTTCTCTTCATGTTCTTGTATGGCCCATAATATTATGAACAACACGCTACGTACTGCTCACAGAAGAAGGATGCTGATACTGGTCTATGATGCGCTAAAGCTCTCTGATAGCTTTCTCATTCCGTACGAGTTTCAAGTAGCTCTGCAGGAAGGATTGGACACTTCATGTCAACTCGTCTTCTTCGCACCTTCCCGATGTGGTATCCTGCGATGTCTGCATAGGACTAACGCCAATATGTTGCTGCTGCGGTATGCCCCTACAAGGAAATACCTACGATCCTATTGGTGTAGGTTCAGCAAAGAAAGTTTTAGCTTCCTGAAACGTTTCTTTGTTCTTCTGTAGGTCAAGTGGTGTTGATTTATTAGTTTCTTTAAGCACCCATTCTAGACCTCTATTATTTTCGGCATCCTGCGATGTCCTACTAGTAGAAGCACCACTGCGAGTCACAATATTGACTCTTGGTTCTGGTTGTTTCTGCTCAATAGCAATAAGCTGAATATTCTGGTTTACTGCTGGCTTAGGATCCTTAAAATTGGCTATCAAGATAGGACATTCCTCTATGGCATGATCATAGAACTTGCAATATTTACATGTCGTAGTAGGGTTCTAACAATCCCTAGCATAATGTTCTATGGCTCCACAGTTGTAACAAATAATTGGTCCACAGCCACGGCCAAAGCCTCCACCACGGCCATCATGAGCCGGTTCATGCTGTAGTCCTGCTGCTAGACTTGATGTCTCTGACTGGACTCTGTAGAAGTCATGTTTTCTGTCTATCATGAGATCATAAGCTCTACAATTATTTTCATCATGTCCTACTGACTTACAGAAGTTACAGTATAAGTTCTTAGGAGTTTGTACATACTTCTGAAGTAAAGGGAATTCCTGTGGTCTATGTCCTCTTGTTCTATAGATTTCACACCATGGCCCTTGATTCTGTACTAAGGGGTTAGGAGCCACACTTGCTAGATACTCAACAAGTACTGGACAGTTATCTTTAGTATGGCCATGCCCTTTACACTTTGTACACCATAGTTCTTGTGCAACCTCTTTTCCTTTCTTAATCTCGTGTAGCTATAAAGTGAGATTGGCTAACTGATTCTGTAAGTTTGTCATACCTGTACTAGTCTCAGCTAGAGGTGAAGCCTCTAGTTTCATTACCATATCTAATTCTTCATCCTGCGTACGGAGTTTCTGCTGCATTAGTGGAAGTATGATGTGAGGGAGCAGTGCTACGATGAACCATTCCTTATGCTGCTCTGACGCAAACTCAAAGCTAAATTGGTCTATAAGATCTTTAAATTTCTGATCAAAATCCCATACTAATTATGTGGGTAATTGTTTGATGTCTTTAAGCTTGGTAATACATTGTGACTTAGACTTAGGTTTCTTAAATTCTTTAATCATGGTGGTCCTGACCTGTACGAGCGTTCTGGGTTGTGCTGATGTATACTTCATATACCATGTTAAAGATCGTTCTGTAAGTGTAGTGGCCAACTAGACAAGTTTAGTATTATCATCTTGGATCTGTTTAATGGTCCATACGGCTTCACATAGGAACCAATGTTGTTTTGGGTCTTCTTCCCTTGTACCATTAAAGGTAGGTAATTTCATATCATCCCCCATTCTGTTTCTACATGGTAGGTTTTGATTTGCTGTGTTACTACCACTTGGCGGTGTAAATGTAGTATGTACTGTGTGTGAACTACTAGATGGAGTTCTTGCGAGATTATTCTGAGTCTCGGTTGCTTTCTGTGGGGTATAAGGGTGGTATGGGATACCCCCTACTGTTCTTTCTCTATTATTTTGACTCTGTTCTCTAGTACTGTCTGAACTGTCTTCAAAGAAGGAATATCTGAAATCTACTTTATATTTCTTACCGCTACGTGTACATCCAATTTCTTCAAAATCACTCTCAAACTCTTGTGACATTACACTTACTTAATTTATTCATCTAAGAATATATCCAATACTCCTTTTTCATGTAATAACATCTTAAGAGACAAATTTAAAGAGTTCAAGTACTTATCGCGATATCCTTTGAAGAAGTACCTCTCTGCTTCGCTGAAACTCTTTCTTTGATCAACTGCAAACTCTGTAATGAAACCTTCTAGCAAACTCGCAAGCCAGAAGTCTACTACCTGCGAAATGGGATTATCAACGCTCTTCATGGTGTCAATCTGATCCGATGTCCAGACAATGTTCCTTTTCTTCTTGAATACGTGCTTATCAGTCAACTTTGATAACCAATCATACAACTCATTTGCATAGGTCGCAAAAAATATCGTATGCAGGTCTGTGAAGATATATTTTTGTAACCAGTCCTTTGTACTCAGTCTAGGACTCTTGTTTTCTTTTTCAGCAAATTCTCTCTCCTTAGACTCAACCCAGTGGTTAAGTTCTTCTTTAGTAGGATTCCAATAGAACATTATCTCTTTAATTTGTTCAAAACTGACGACGGAACCATTTGTTGGTTTGCTATGGGCACACCTGGGTTTACTGTAATGTATCGACAAAACCCCTAGCTCACTGGCCCTTTCGGAGAAATACCACAGAACAGCTTGAAGTCTCTCCCAAAGTGATCCTAGATGGGGTGGCTGAAGACCCAGGTGTCCTCAACCAGGTTCTGTAGCATCCTAGGTTTCTCTTGATTCTGGTTAACTAGTGGGATCTCTCTCTAAGATGTTGTTCTCTCTTCTTAGCTGACTCTACTATGGAACTGACTCTTATCGCATCACGGCTTCTAGGACGATGCGGAAAATTTCTCTTCTACTTGACTCTTTACCTGTGATATCCCACACCGCGGCTCCTCCGACAGTGCGATATCGCCCTTCTGTGCTGTGATAGCTTCTATAGTAAGACTCAATAGGACTCTCCAACTCTCAAGGTCCACCAGCTTTCTTTCTGCTTATAATAGCTCAGTTAACATTCACAAGGGTGTTAACAAACTCCACTTAAGCTTCTTCAGTCTATTATGCTTAACATCTATTGTGCTCAATGTGTTGAACTAAATATATAGGAATCACTTAACAGAGTAACTATTACTATCATGAATCAAGCACTGATAAACTCATATAGAGACTACTTGATACAGTCAACCTGCGTTTGACCTTTTATATTATTGTAAACTGAAGGATAGCATACATACATTCATTAACTGTTAAGCAAAGATCATGTAACAGGTAATAGATAGCAAATAAGTAAACACAATCACATGAAACAGTCGCACAACACATAGATTTTACGTGGTTCACTTCGAGGGGGAAGCTACGTCCACGTGAACTGATTTTTATATTATATCTTGAGAGAGTAAACACAGTTCCGCTGCAACCTATTATGCAGCTTGAGATCTTCTAGGAAACTCCACGCACACAGCTCGGAGCCCTTCTCTTAGATCTCTTCTCTTTCTATATTGCTTTCTCCTTACAATATTACCCCCCTCTCTCTCTCTCTCTCAATCCCTGCGTATTGTTACATTCATGCTCAAGGAGCCAGCTACTGGTTGCAGAGATAATGCAAACTTAATAACAGAACCAGAGCTCGACTCAAAGAACAACTAACTGACCAACTAGCTAATCAACTGATCTACTGTCTACTATCCCACTATCTAACCTTTTACAATACAAAATACATGCTTAAATAGGTGGCCCGAAGGTCTCACCTTGATACAAAACTGTGGGCCTATCCCAACAGTAACCCAAAACCCTAACTATGACAGTTGGCGTATCTGTACTGTGAACTACCGCTTACTGGTCACACTTCATCTCTCTGTAATCTTCCACGCTTCTCGGCGCTGATCGTGGGTATGCGCACCGCTTCCTCGGTCACTCCCCTTCTGTCCTTTGTCTTTAATACCTCGGACTGTTTCTCCTTTTCCTTTATGAGGGTAGCTGAGCTCTCCTATCTTCGCCATTGCCTTAAGTGCAGTGGTTGAGCTCTCTCTTCTCGACCGCTCCAGGTACTGTTTCCTTTGACTTTCTTGTCCCGATATAGCAACTTTTCCTGTAGCTACGGGGCCCTTCTCCAACAATGATGACTATGACAATGATGGTGATGATGATGATGATGATGATGATGATGATGATGATGATGATCACGATGACTATGACTATGATGATGATGATTATGATGATTATGATGATGAGGATGATGATGTTGATGATGATGATGATGATGATGAGCATGACAATGACTATGATGTTGAACAATGATGGTGATGATGATGATGAGGAGGAGGAGGAGGAGGAACAATGATGGTGATGATGATGATGGTGATGATGCTGATGATGCTGATAAGGATGATGACAATGATGATGACTATGATGATGATGATGAGGATGACGACGATGCTAATGATGATGACAATGACAATGATGATGAACAATGATGGTGATGGTGATGATGATGATGATGAGGATGAGGATGAGGATGATGATGATGATTATGAGCAACAACAATGATGATGATGATGATGATGATAGGTTTAGTTGAAACTTTACTTTGATTTTATTTTCAAGCATCTACAATGCAATGATGATGATGAACGATGGTGATGATGATGCGGAGGAGGATGACAATGATGACTATGATGATGATGATGAGGATGATATTGTTGATCATGATGATGATGGCGATAACAATGATGATGAACAATGATGGTGATGATTCTGATGATGATGATCACAATGATGATAATGATGATGATGATCACGATGACTATGACTAGGATGACGATGATTATTATGATGATGAAGATGATTATGATGATGAGGATGATGATGTTGACGATGATGATGATGATGATGATGACCATGATGATGATGACCATGACAATGATGATGAACAATGATGATAATGATAATGATGACTATGATGACGATGATGATGATGACAATGATGACAACGATGACGACGATGATGATGATGATCACGAATAGTATGATTATGATGATGATTACGATGATGAGGATGATTATGACTATGATGGTGATGATGATGATGACAATGATGATGATGAGGATGATGACTATGATGGTGATGATGGGGATGATTATGATGATGATGATGATGATGATGATGATGATGATGCTAAAGATGAGGAGGATGATGACTATGATGATGATGATGATGAGGATGAGAATGAGGATGATGAAGATAAGGATGAGGATGATGATGATGAGTATGATGATGATGATGATGATAATGATGATGATGATGAGTGTGACTATGATGACGATGATTATGATGAAAGTTGAGCTTGAAATTAGTGCAAAAAGTCGATCCTGAGCTTAGTGCAGTAGCTCAACCTGCTTTTAGAATGCATTTTTGGCACTTTTATGATATGATGGAAAATACACTTCATATTGAATTAGTTATCCCTCGAGTTCCTTGTGGGATAAGTCATCTCAGTTCATCTTCTACTCTCTTTAGTCTTGTCTGATGTCCTAGGGGTTAAGATGTTGATCAGTTGATATTTTTTTCTTGAAGACAGTGAATTTATTATATAAATGATGCCGAAAGGGTGTTTTCAAAGTAACGGGGGTGATTAAAATTCCAATACTGTAGTGGTTGTGAATCGTGAGTTTCTTTTCATGTGACAACTATTCATCGATGTCTGCAAATGGACGGTCCGTAGAATAGAATAGATCATATGGAACCAGAAATATTGAAACAAGTGTGTGGCCATCAGTTTAATCAGTGTTTATAAGTGCATTAAATATTTTGATGGTTTTCAAGATTTAGTAATGAGATTTCCCCCATTTTCAAGATTTAGTAATCCATAGTTATAGTAAGCCATTTGATACTCCATATAGCATGGCCCCTCCGACATCACATCTATAAAATTTGAAAGACAAACAATTTTGCAGAGTCCACAAAGCTCGATCCTTTATTCTTTCTTGATAGTAGCTGTCAATCTCAATTACTCATGGAACTCGTGTCTAGGATTTTGACGTGTCAGCTCGCACAAGCACTCTCTGCATTTTTCTTAGTACATGATTGACGACTTATTAACAAATCTTTATCTATCTCAGTATTTATGTATAACAAGCAACCATTCCAAGTTTGATTCGAGGATGATGACTATGATGATGATGACTATGATTATGATGATGAGGATGACTATAATGACGATGATTATGATGATGATGACTATGATGATGATTATTATGGTGATGATGGTGAGTGTTGGATTCCTCCCTTACCCTCTACTAGCCATAGGTAAGGATCCTAAGAAATCATAATGTCACCCATGGGCCTAAGACGAAAGTAGTGGTGAAGACTATATTGTAAAAATACTCATACATGTGTGAATACCAATACGTTTTTGAAGAACGTTAGTTATTAAATGGGATAAATGTTAGTGAGTAAATGGTGTAAATGTTAGGTAGGAGCACGTTCACGTCTCATTTTTTGTAAGGGTTAATGTGCGTGTGCTCTTATACACATGTGAACATGCTCAAATACATGTGTGAGCACCTGTTACTAGTTAAAAAAATAGAGATATGGATTCCCAGGATTGCTACCAATTTTCATGGGTTTTTTACAACTGTTCGTGTGTTTTGTGCTCCTGAACTTTGCAATTTGGCTCACTCTCAATCATCACTCTTTGATCTATTGGATAGAAGATCACCCTTGGGATCTAACAAACATATTAAGTGGTCTTGGAAGTTAGTGGATACATTCAAACTACAAGTTTTCATTGCAAGAAGAGATCATTTTGAATAAGTATGGTGAATTGTAAAAAATTGTTTTCATTCAGAAGCTTTCAGATCATTTCATTGATTTATGTTTTATCATATGCCTACAACAATATCTCTCTCACAGACAACATTTAATTTCACAAGAATAATTCCCAACTTCACATCTAAACAAGTCTCATATTCTCCATACAAGATGAAGTATCCAATGTTAACTAATTTACATTTGCACATGAATATATTTTGATTTCAAACATTGATGGCATAGATGAAGTTATCTCTTGAGACTCTTCAATTAAAAGAAAAACCTTTAAAGTAATCATGGGAGAGGGTCCATATTGAATAGTTAACCAAGTTGTCCAAATTCTCTATACAAGATGAAGTATGCAATGTAGACACATAATCATTTGCACATGAATATATTTTGATTTCCCACAAGGATGCCATAGATGAGGTTCTCTATTGAGACTCTTCAATTTATATAAAAACCTTGGCAGCAATCATGGGAGAGGGTCCATATTGAATAGTTCACTAACTTGTCCATGCTCTCCTCTTCATGCTAGATTTACCATAACATGCCATTGATCTTGACAGGGATGCCTCTACCTCAATGATTTCTCCTTTTTTTGGGAGATTCACAACCTCCTCATTGTGTAATTAGTAAATTTTTTCTCTAATTGTAACTTAATTAGTGTAATTTATTCAATTTATTCCCAAGACATTCAAACACCAGCTTGTGACTTCCCTCACAACTACTGTGGCATATTACGTGTAATGTCATCTCGTATGAAGGTGTTGGAAATGAAGAATATTTCACTCATCTTATTTTGACTTTCAATACTTTTTGAACACAAAGGAAGTCATAATCCTATAGTTGTAATACCTGCAAACTTGATTCACTTTACTTGACTCAAATAGAGTATAGAAATGAAACTTTAGTTCGAACAGAAAGTGAAATATTTAATCAGTGTTTATGTATCAATGCCAATAACTACCATACTAACATATCTTTAATTTAGTTAATTATGTTGGAACACATCATGTTTCTTGTATAATGGAACTAATACCTTTTTTTCTTCTTCTTATGCAAGGGTAGACTTGCTAGTTTTGATAAAGAAACTCTTGGAGATGGGAAAATCACGTAACAGAGCAAGAAAAACTAGAAGGAATATGCCCATTGAAAAGGAAAATGAGGTAAGAGAAAAGGCCAGGTTGGCAATGGAGAGAGTGAGAGATGGTCCAGACATTTCCACTGATACTGCGACCGATCCTAACAGAGTTGATGACATAACAACCTCTACTTCAGAACCATGGGTGAATTGGTTGCGTCCAATGGACCCAACTAAAATTCCAACATCAACACAATATCCAACCAACAATCCATCAACGAGCTATGTTGAAGATCTTGAAGACATAGGTATATTGAGAGAAACTGAGTATTAAGCATTGGACCTATGAGCAATGATTAATTTGAAATCTCTCCAAGAATACCACAACCATGTCGAGCACACTCCCAATATGGACCGACATGTGAATGAAGCACCACAACAAAAAAGCCTTGGGATTCGTAGCTCATGTACACCTTCCCTACCTTGACTGTCTACTTCAAGAAAAAGGGATCCTAGGCGTATCGATGTGGATGAAAGTTGTCTTTCAAGACTTGAAGTTAAGTTTCCCGAATGCACTGTCGATTAAGAATGTAGCAAATTAATGACAGAATATTTTGAATCCAAAGGCGATTCCGGTAAATGTCAATCATTAATATGTTTGTTAAAGTCAAATTGTTTAGTTGTTGTTAGGAGAATTATGGGCATAAATATGGTTAGAAGTTCAGAGGCTAACAATCATATTGTTAGAAATCTCCAATCTACTTTTAATGTTATTGGGAAGACATCTCATACTAAATATATTTGTGTGGCTCGTCATGTGTTATCCGAATCAGTTGTAAGAAAGTCCACACAGCAACATCACCTCCTTTCACACACTTCTCACATACTTAAATTAAATATAAAAAATGTTAAGAAGTACTCTGTCATAAGAGAAAATCTTTAGATTCCAGGTGGAAAATATTGTTGGGCTTTTGTCAGCAGGTTGCATCATTGAGATATGAAGCTAATTGATGTTGTTAAGGACTTAGTACAAAATTTCTAGAATGATCATACCAGACCTTCATCTAACCAAAGAGATGTGCTCAAGCTGAGAAAAGGTTCTACTGAACCTAAACCCTACGTCAAGCACTTCCTTGACACAACACAGACTTAACTCTATGAGAGATTCAGGAATGAGCACACACAATTGAACTTGGGCCAAAGGTCCTTTGAGAAATGTAAACCATGGTACATTTGTATATGCATTTATAAAAACACATGCTGTTTTACATACCATGTATAATATGAATATTTTTATGACTCATATAAACATATATTTTGTGATTTGCTTACTAACCTTGAGTAGGGCTGCAATGAATCTGTAATACCATCGAATGCATTGAGAGATTTTATCATCAACATCATGTGTCCAAAGTATGAAGAACAAAAATACTATGGAAAATCATGTCTATATGGGAATTGTTCCAGGTGTAGTGGGTTTTCTCTTTTGAACCATTGCATTCATGGAAGCGATGAGCATCAATTTGGAAATATGAGCATGGAGATGCAAAGCTTCAAGTACGTAACCAATCAATTAGATAATGTGAAGGAAAGTAAAAAGATTGCATTGGTGGAGTCACAGATGCAAATGATTATTGCATGTTTTTCCTCTTACATGTTTAGTTTCTACATATACATTTTTTAAAGGTCACATTCTAGTATGACCCTTGTTTTAATGGAAACAGGTACTTGTATGTGATTTTTTTATGGCATTCTACAAGAAAACTGAGCAGTATGTTCAACATGTGCATGTAGCGCAATGGAAGGATGGGAAGTACATAAAATGCAGGGACATCTTTCCCATTGGGACCATATTGTCAATTGTGTATTTTGCAGAAAACTACACCCTTCAGCCACAAAATGAAATTCACAGTCAATACTACCATTCCGACCAAGTAAACATCATGGTACATATTACGTATAGGCATGTCCCTAAGAGTAGCATTAACAACATGATAATACAGAAGGAGATAAAATTTTACATAAGTTATGACATATGCCATGATATGCATTATGTGCAACATTGTTTTTGAATTTTCTATGATCAGATAAAGGAGGGAGATATACATATGGATCAACATTGGATATGGTCAGATAGTTGTGTCGGTCCGTTCAAAAATTCATGAGTCTTCCAATGGATGAGTATGCTACATAAGACTTATAATGTGTCATATATGGAACTACTTTGAGACCGGGCCTGACAAAGGTGAGCATGACAGGGCTGGTGCATTCATCAAGACCACCCTAAAAAGGGAGGAGATGAGGTTTTACCAGAAACCCCTATATCAAATATGCAGAATCCATAGTTCAATGGTGCTCTGCAACAATTCTAGACGTAACTAAAGTGCAACATACATCAACAGGGATAGGAAGGCCAGTTAGGGATTTTTGGCATGTGGTTTACATAGATCGATCCCGTTCCTATAGTTGTGGCACAGCACAAGGAACATGTGGATTTCATTCGGTTCAAAGCTCAAACAACCCCCTATTTGAAAAATGGACGTGAAAACTTGCTTGATTTTGTAGCCATTGTAGAAGTCGTGAATGGGATGAATGTGAATGCATGGATTAGGTTGATGATTGGGATCATGTGTCACTTGCAGTAGACCCATTTGTAGTCGATGAAACAACCCACTTAGAGGAGAGTTAGTCAGTGATTTCGACAGACTATGACCATATCTCAAGTCTTGTAGAACCAGGAAACATATATGCAGTTGTTGCACTGACACACAATGAATGGGGCACGGATTATTGGTTGGAATGATGCATTCGAGGTAAGCAAATCCTGAATGGATCATTGATTGACGATGAAGGAAATTAATTTCCTATTGGATCGATGGTGGTTGAGGGTGAATATCTTACACTAGATGGGAAATCAAGAAGCACTAATGGGTGTGTATTTGTGGATTACAGACCAGGTTATGTGGTTTATCACTTCACAAAATTGATTGTTGGAACGAGCATCCATCTACAAAAATTTCAAACAAGAACTCAACCAAGGTACGTTACTTCTTGCCTCATTTAGAGCATGAGAGATTGATGGAGACAATTAGCAATAGAGAGGATCCAGATGGCTATATTGAATGAGATAGAGTGATTGCATTTACACTCCACTTGGGTGAAACCCTTGTTTGCATAATCTAGCCTGGAGGCATGCTTGTGCCATGCAAAGTCAGGGGGGGGGGGCACCGTGGCCATAATATCGTTCCACGATCCCAATGGAACCGATGGTTCGTCCATCGAATCCCCGGTCAACGTTCTATGGAGAGTTGCAGTAGGCATGCAAAATCCTTTCAGGGATGCCTCACAATGAACTTTGAATTTCACATTATTGATATGTTAGATCTTGGATTGTGTCATTGTATATCATTTTTTAATCCTACTATCATAAACATCAGAATGAAACATAATCCTTGATGAACGTTGAATGTCAGGTAATTAATAAATCGCATAAATTGGGTTGTGTCATTGTATATATCATTTTTTAATCCTTAATGGGATATAGTCCTTTTTCATGTTAGAAATATAACCCATACTTAATGTTACAATGTGACATAACCATAGATGAACTCCGCAATTGAACACAACATGATGATTGTCAAATAT
>LPNX010767168.1:76997-97178 GCA_001517045.1 Pseudotsuga menziesii | reverse complement strand
TATCTTATAAATAGAATGTTATTTTTTAAATGTTATTTTATGATTCAAAAAATAACATTATTATTTTCACAAGAATATAATTTTTAAAAGATAAAAAAATTAGTCACTTCACATAGATATACTATATTATGTGCCTTACTTTAATTTGAATATATTTAAATCTTTTCCAACATTATTTTTATCATTCACTTCACATAGATATACTATATTTTTTTTATAGTATATGTCATCCCAATAACTACACCATGAATGTGACTTTGTTTAATATGCATAGTAAAGTTCTTTTTATTACATAATTTATAGTGAAGTTGTTATTTTTTAAATATTTTACAACCTATATTTATCATTCGCTTCTCACACACACACACTCATATATTTTATAGTATATCTCATCCCAATTACTACATGAATGTAACTTTGTCCAATATTCTTATATTTATATACAATCTACAATTCAAAACAAACAAATGTCACTTCAACACACTTCAACTTATACATGGGAGAAAAATATATATATATATATATATATATATATATATATATATATATATATATATATAACTTAAAATTAAGATTTGTATGGCATTACTAAAACTTAAAATTAAGATAGGCTTAGCATTGCTAAATACATAGAAATATGAAAAAAGAGAAATCATGTAATTTGTTTTATTCAAAATATTTGAATTCAAATTACACATAAGGCCTTTATCTACAATAACTTCATCTAAGAGTGGCTTGGACAATGCACCCTCTTTGGAGAAGATTCTTGACAAGCCATGATCTAATATACCCTCTTGCTTCTATAACGCAGAGCTTCTTTGGAATGTAAATATACATTTTTTCTCGAATAAAAAGTATACCAAGAATCAAATTTTTAAGACATCAATATATTTTTCTTCAATTCAACTTATTATTGTGTCTCTTGCCATTTTGGTATGCTTTACTCTCTAACTTATACAAGATGTTTACATGCTTGTGTTTTGTGGACACTTAAATGTGTTGTAATTTCGGTTTCATCTATTTTTCCAATCTTTAACTTAAACATGCTTTTTTCTTGCTTGCTTTATGAACATCGCATATTTTTAAAAAGCAAAGACTAATTGCATTACGAGTTTCACCTCATTTTTTATCTTTATAAAGTTTTAATTATTATGTTTTTCTTATTGCATTGCAATATCTTTAAATATGTAAAAATTTCACTTCTTTAAATTTTCTTTGGGACAAATATTTTCTTGATGAGATTGTAAAATATTTATTACTATGGATATAATATTTGTTTTATAAATGTACTATTATATTTGGAACCACATAAATCTATTGTTATTTATTTCCAAGTGCAAGGTCACTTTAAACCTATACGAGATTAATAAATCAATACTTACTATTTTCCAATCATTATCACTTACACTATACTTTATCAATCAATCAATACTTATGCTATAACGAACTTATATTCTTATCGACTGGATTAATGATTACAACCTTGTGTGTTATTCACGCTATTAAATATGAACATAATATAAAATTTCTAGATATTTCATTTCAAACTTTTTTTTCTCTATTAACAATTCATTAAATTTCAATTTTATTCTTTTAAAGTATGAAAAAATAATTTATTATTATTATTTAACTTTATAAAAAATAAATCATAGTAAATATTTAATCAAAACTATTTGATATCTAATAGTTACTCCAAGTTATTTGACCAAAAAATACATCAATACAAAATACTAATAGCCAAACTTTGAATTTAAATTTAATGATCATAAATTCACATATATTTTTTTAAACTTTTATAAAAGATAGATTCATATTTATTTAACTTTATACATCATATCTATTTTTAATAATGTTGATAGGAATTTAGATATTATTTCAGATTTTGGACTTGTTTGAGTTGATCAACAAGATTAACCCAACTCTAAGAAGTGTACAACAAGCATTCATTTCATAGTCATCAGATATTGTTATGCTTAAATGAATCTTCATTAAGATTTAAATAATATTCAGTTAAAGGGTAGTTAAAGAAATGGATAACAATTTTTTTTTGTTTATTAAATAGTATTTTTTTTGTTTATATTAGCTCTAACATTCTACTATGAATAATGGATATAAAATTATATATATTTAGCCTTTGTTTAACACTAAACTATCTTGACAAAACTAAGTAGTTAGTTGTACTTATTAGCACGTAGCTATGCTAATAATTAATCCACATTATTTAACCTAAAAAAAATCAATACACAAACACTAATACACTAATATACTAATAGCTAAAACTTGAATTAAAATTAAACCTAAAAAAAATATTAATAAAATACACTAATATCCAAATCTTGTGTTAAGATTTAACAATGATAAGTTAACAAAACTAATTCAACGCTTCAAAGCTTCGATTGTTTCCAGTGCTTCAAAGCTTCGAATTTTCCCAACACTACAATCACTTGAACTGATTTAAATTTATACCAGCGTAGATCCCAATCCTACGCTCTATCAAGAGCTCAGAGGGATCAAATCTTTTCGTAGGTATCCATTGATTTGATTCAAACCAAAAGACACATCTTTTTATTTAAGGTCCACATATAATATTTTATTATTAATATTCAATATTATTTATGGCCCACATATAATATTTTTTATTATTTTTTATTTTGTTATGAACTAATATTACAACATTTCCCCAAACATGGTTATAAAACCATATGCAAAGCCCTCCTACAACCATGGGTTGTTTAGGAGGCCTTGCATAGTCTTAAAACCATTTGCAAGGCCCTCCTAAACCATGTACAATAAAACTATGGGTTGTTTAGGAGGCATTGCACATAGTTTTAAAACCATTTGCAAGGCCCTCCTAAACCATGTACAATAAAACTATGGGTTGTTTAGGAGGCATTGCACATAGTTTTAAAACCATTTGCAAGGCCCTCCTAAACCATGTACAATAAAACTATGGGTTGTTTAGGAGGCCTTGCACATGGTTTATGATTTTAAAACCATGTGCAAGGCCAACATTTTTTATTATTTTGTTAAAAGTAAAAACATTACAACATCTCCCCCATATTGTGCTTTTTTACTCACCCATATTTTTTTACGGATAATTAAATTTTTACTTTTTTATTGTTTTGGTAGGTAGGAAGATTACAAAATCTCCCCATATTAGGGTTTTTTTGGCCTATAATTAAAAATTTATTTTTTATTAATAAAAATAACGTTACTTAAAGTTGCATAAAGTTACAAGATCTCCCCATACTGGGTTGTAGAGCGCCTCTCGGCGCAATAAAACAGGCAACCAATAAAAACACCGTCAATGTAGAAGGAGATAGAGAGGTGGGCCATCTCGCCACATCATCCTAACAAAAAAATATTCCATGGGGATAAGGATTGCCTCACAATTCGATGACCCGCGATTCGTCAAGGCATGCGGTAAACATGAAAATGCAAAAGGCGACTATGTGTTTTGTATCTTGCAAAATAGATGCCTTACTGCTATTCTTGCAACAACTAAATAGTTATTAGAATCACATGATCCCCACGTTATATGGTCATTCATATTAACACTCGCTATCATATGTAGTTACCTGCAAGAATGCATATGCGCAAGCTAACACATAACAAACGGGATGGGTATATATGAATATGTACGCGCGACTACGACGCGATTGCGATCATGAATTTGCAACTAACCATGTGGAATTCTAATTAGTTTGATCCTCAGATCACGCAAGATGCAGAGTTGGAATTTGAAATCCAACTCAGCCTCAAATTTTACATTTAAAGTTAAAACAATTTCATCAAACATTTGATTCATTTTATGCATATTTTACAGTTATCGTTGCACTTAATGATGTACAAGTTTCCTATCAAATTCCAGTCCTACTCGAGAACAAGGAAGATGACTAACTCGCTTAGAATGCTTGCAACATCTGAACTACTCCATATATATATATACTGTGAAACCACTGACATCATCTTTTTTTTGTTCTCCTCGAAAATCATACTCTGGCTGATTATCATGAAAGCTGCATCAAACCCACCCCATAAACACCATTACACCATTATGAAACTCATACTGGGATTCCAAGAAAAATCCGGACTGGATTTTGGATAGTTTATATATTGTCCAAAATCTCCGCGTCCATTATTTATAGAAAATGTTGGAGAAATCTCTGCGCCCATTATTTACAGAAATTACAGTTGACATCAAATTTATTTAATTTAACCCAAAACGCCTGAAAATTTAATTATTCACTTAATTCGATTGCTAAATAAATTAAAAAGATAAAGCTGCCATAAATGGTGTCAAAATCAGACCGGCAGTACTAGACTGCAGTGAACAATCTCGTGGAGATGAGGATCCAATTAAATATTGTCATTAATGCTTTACAACTTCACTGGATTAATCTCTGACATAGACATTCGAGACTGACTAATTTTTCGTTTCTGACCATTTTTTGTAATGTTTGACATTCTCTATGAACGTAGAAAACTTCCTTTAATTTCTTCGTAGACACTATGGTGCAAGTAAATGAAGCAGCCATGTTTGATCGAGTTCTGTGTCCTACGCAGCTGTGACAAAAAATATCCATATCCATTACCATGAACAAACGATTGAAAGCATTCGTTTAAAGATTTATACATGGAATAGCCATTTTGTCGGCTTACAGGTCTTGGAATAGCTCATGCAGCAGGATCTAAGCTCATTGCCGATCCCTTCACCATGGGGAGCAGAAACGCGGGGCTGAAAGAAGTTTGTATCAGCTTTTTGCAGTTATCTTGATGCTTCCCAGCATTATCCATGGGTTACACAATAGAACACGCAGTGCACCATGTGTTCGTCCATAGGCCATGGACCTAAGACTTATGCGAGTTTCCATTTTGAGGAGAAGAGGAGGACATGTATGTTCGACGTGTTTAACATTTGCATACCATTGTTGGTGTTAGATTTTTATCATTCAAGCTAGCATTATATTAGGATCTTTAACTGAGAGAATAACAAGCATAGTAATCAAACACAAGAGACAATGAACACAATGTTTTTCCTCGGGGAAACCATAAATGGAGAAAACCCCGCAAATTCCTCAAAGATAGAATCAGCACCAAAAGTAAAACCCCCAAAACAGCAAGATGATCTCTTGACAGTAGTAGTCTCTCTCTCTTGTCCAGTAGTAGTCTCTCTCTCTTGTCCCGACAACTTCTTCTCTCTCAGTTATGCGCTACATTTAAGTTTGAGTGAATGTGTGATAAATAGAGAGTCTCACTCTCTATTTATACTAATTCCCAACTTGAAAATAACTCACTAGGGCCGACTTCTCTAGGAGAGTCTAATAACCCTAGGGCCCCACAACTACAGGGACTTTAACTATTGATTAATAGGAGGGTTACCCAAAATGACTTGACATGACTTGTTTACATTATTGAATATCCTGATAGGAACATCGGAGCATGACATGACTCAAATACATTACAGACACTTCCCTAAATAAACATCGGGGTACAAGACATAAGATATACAAGTGAATACATTCTGAAGTTACAAATACATCAACACTCCCTCTTAACTAGGAAGGTATTCTCTCGACACAATTTATTAGCATGAGAGTTCTTCTTTGTATCATCTGGGTCATGAATGAGTTCTCATCATCTTCATCTTCAAGCCATATTCATCTTCAAGTTATATTCATCTTGATCTGGATCATTACTGCTGGATCATCATCACTGGATTTGGATCATCACTTGATCTGGATCATCACTAGGTCATCATCATGGGTGCTATCTCTTGATTCTTCTCGTCATAGGAAGTTCTACAGAGCCAACCCTTTTTCATGCTGGATGCACATCTACAGAGCCAGTCCTTTTTCATACTGGATGTATCATCATAGAGCTATTCCTTTTTCATACTAGATGTGACATCTACACAGAGTTAGTCATTTTTCATACTGGATGTGTCATCACAGAGCTAGTCTTTTTTCATACTAGATGTGGGATCTACAAAGAGCTAGTCATTTTTCATACTGAATGTGTCATCACAGACCTAGTCCTTTTTCATACTAGATGTGGGATCTACACAGAGCCAGTTCTTTTTCATACTGGATGTGTCATTACAGAGCTAGTCTTTTTTCATACTATATGTGGTATCTACACAGAGCTAGTCCTATTTCATACTAGATGTGTCTTCACAGAGCCATCCCTTTTTCATGCTGAATGTGGGATCTACAAAGAGCTAGTCCTTTTTCATACTAGATGTGTCTTCATAAAGCCATCCCTTTTTCATGCTCGATGTGGGATCTACACAGAGCCAATTCTTTTTCATACTAGATGTGTCTTCACAGAGCCAACCCTTTTTCATGCTGGATGTGGGATCATCACATACATCTGACAATGGAAAGAACCAATCCTCTCACCATGTCACTGCTCTTACATCTGACCATGGAAGGAACCAATCCTCTTAGCATGTCGAAAGGGAACAACACTTACGTTTAACCATGGAAGGAACCAATCCTCTCACCATGTCAAAAGGGCACATCACGGAGTCATCACTTCCTGTTGGAAGAAACCTTGATCTGGAAAACACCAAGCTTCTCCTTGAAGTATTCAAACTTCACCCTAGCCAATGGCTTAGTCAACACATCAGCTATCTGTTCGTTCGTCGCAAAATACTGGAGTTTCATTGATCATCTATGCACCATATCCCTGATATAGTGATATTTGATCTCGATATGCTTCGACTAGTCATGGAACATCGGGTTTTCAGACAACTTCACACAAATCTGGTTGTCACAATGTATACAAGTAGCATCCAATTGGATATCAAATAAATCAGATAGTAGCTTCTTCAACCATACTACCTCAAATTAGCTGAACAAGCTACGACATACTCTACTTCAGTTGTAGTTAGTACCACGCAGGACTGTTTCCTACTAAACCAAGAGATCACACATGATCCCATACTGAAGCAACACCTTGACGTGCTCTTCCGATTGATGGCACTGTCTTCCCAATCTGAATCAACATAACCCTCTAGGTTAATCTTTTGATTAGCCTTATACTTGAGCCCATAATCAACTGTACCCTTTAGGTACCTTAGAATATGGTTTGCAGCAATCAAGTGAACATGTCTCGGATCTGTTAGGAACTAGCTCAAGGTGTTCACAACAAAGCAAATATCTGGTCTTGTATTCGTTAGGTACATCAAGGATCCAATCATATGACGATACATCGGGGCATCAACTGACTCGGATGAAGCATCACTCAATAGCTTCAAGTTAGATGCCATAGGTGTGGTCATGGCCTTGCAGTCCATCATCCAGAATCTCTTCAGGATCTCTACCGCATAATTCCCTTGTCTGAGGGAGATTCCATCCACATTCTGCCACACCTCCATGCCTAGAAAATAGTGCATCATCCCCAATTCTTTCATTTCAAACTCGGTAGCAAGATTCCTTTTTGTATTAGCTATCAACCCATCCAATCCTATTACAAACAGATCATCTACATAAAGCAAGAGTATCACTGGGTTCCCTTTTTCAACCTTGTATTAAAGGTTGGAATTTGCTTTACTCTTGGTAAATCCCAAACTGGATAGAAGGTTGTCAATTCTTCTGTACCATGTCCCGGGTGCCTGTTTCAAACCGTACAGGGGTTTCTTAAATTTACACACATGAGTTTGTCTGTCATGTGTCTCAAATCTGAGTGGCTGTTCCACATATACTTCCTCTTCTCCTACACCATTCAAGAAAGTTGTCTTGACATCCATATGGTCTTCTTTCCACTTCATTACTGCAGCTAAAGCAAGTACTGATAAGATGGAAGTATATCTGGCTACAGGAGAAAATGTTTATTCATAATCTATTCCTTCTTTTTGGGAGAAACCACGAGCCACAAATCTTGCTTTATATTTCTTTATGCTACCATCTGCAACATGCTTGATCTTATAAATCCATTTGGAAGTCACCACAAAATTCCCCTCAGTTCTTGGGACAACATCCCAAACATCATTCTTCATGATTGATTAATACTCTTCGATCATAGCATCCTTCCATTCTTTCTTTTTTGTCGCTTCTTCATAGTTGGAAGGTTCTTTATCAATGAAATCACATAATAAGGCGACATAACTGGAACAAGACCTAGTTCTTTTCCTTTCTTTATGTGTTTCTTCTGGAGCCCCATATCTTTCTGCACCTTGGATAGCTTCTTGTACCCAAGCAGGTTTCCTTTTGTGTGGATTCTTTTCCCGAGTTGGATCTACAGGTTCTAGAGGTTCTTCTAATTCTTGATCTTCTTCTTGAATTTCTTCATTCATGGTTGTGTCATGAATTCTGGGTACTTTTGTTTCTTTAGGTTCTTCATTAGGTCTCTTTCTGGATTTGTTGTAAGCCGAGTCTTCATCAAATGTTACATCCTTTCTGATGTCGATCTTCTTGAATCCCGAGAAGTATATTATGTAAGCCTTCAAGCTTTCAGAGTATCCCACAAATATACCCTTCCTTCCTGAAGGATCTAACTTTGTCCTCTTTTCTTTCAGAATGTGTGTGTACATAGGACAACCGAATATTCTGAGATGGCTGAATTTTGGTTTCTTACTGGAAACTACTTCTTCAGGTGTCCTATTCTCGAGTACTCTATGTGGAGTACAATTTTGTACATACACCACTATTCTAGCATCTTCTACCAATAGATGCATGGGAAGATCTTGATCATGAAGCATGGCCCTTGTTGCTTCCATGATTGTTCTATTCTTCCTTTTTGCAACCCCATTATGTTGTGGATTATATGGAGTGGTTAAATCCCTCTTAATTCCTGAATCTTTGCATAAGTCTTTGAATTCATTTGACGTGAATTCTCCACCATTATCTGATAAAAAAATATTGATCTTCTTTTCTATGTGGTTCTCAATAAAGACTTTGAATTCCTTGAACTTGTTGAATACTTTATCTTTGTTCTTCATAAATTATATCCATGTCTTCCTAGAAAAATCATCAATAAAAGAAACATAGTATACATACCCGCTTAATGAACTGGATGACATCGGACCGCATACATCGAAGTGGATGATTTCCAAGATTCCTTTTGCCTTTCTCTTGCTACTTGGAAATGTCTTCTTTGTGTTCTTTCCTTTTGCACATCCTTTGCAAACACCATCATGTTTTGTCTGCATTTCTAGAAGACCTTCAACAAATTTGCATGCAAGTGGTAGTGCCCTATAATGCACATGTGCAAGCTTTCTATGCCAAAGTTCATTTGGTTCTAATGAGTCATGGACCAAAGCTTGTTCTGGTTGGCCCTTCAATTTGTATAGACCTCCTTCTTGTTCCCCAATCACTACTGCATCATCAAAAGTCTTTCCCTTTGGCCCCATAAGAACTTTTCCATCTACAAAAGAAACCCTCATTCCTTTTGCATCCAATGCAGATATGGAGAGGAGGTTCTTCTTTAGTCCTGGTACAAACAATACATCTTTCATCTTCATAGACTTTCCAGATTCAAGCTTATAAGAGGATTCACCACTACCTTGTATTGGATACTGGTAGTCATCCCCAAGTTTCACCTTGTGAGATGACTCATGTTCAGATAGCTTCACAAAAGATTCTTTGAATCCCATCATATGTTTGGAAGCACCACTATCTATAAGCTAATCATTGCTTCCATGTGAGATAGTTCCTGTGAGAGCGCAGATTAACACATATTCTTCATCATTTGAAGAATCATCACTTTCTTGTCTAATTCTCTTTGTGTAAGGTTCATCATTCTCTGGAGCATGAGCATGATGTCTTCTCTTGTTTCCCCTTTTCTGGAGAGAGTTCCCTTTGTTTTTAGGATATTATTTGGATATGTGTCCTTTCTCATCACATGTGTAACATCTAATAGTAGACAGATCTCTTCTAGAGTGTGAATTCTTACCTTTGGAGTGATGATGGTCCATTTTGGTTTTCTTGGTGTGGAATGTGAGAGCTTGATCTTCACTTCCCATGTTTTTTCTCTTGAGATGCTATCCAAGCTTCTTCTTGAGAGCATTCTTCCCATAGTCTGTTGAACTTGACTAGCTTATTTCTGGCACAGATCCCTTGAATGAAAGAGTCCCATTTCCTAGGGAGACCATTCAAGATGGTCATCACAATATCTGCATTCTCCAATTCTTCATACACTGGTTCAAGTTGTTCTTTGATCTGAGAGACTCCTGTCAAGTAAGACTGGATGGTTTCCGCATTCTAGATCTTTACATTCTTCAATTGGTTTCTCAGAGTCATCTTTTGATTTATGTTCTTCCCTTCAAACAGTTTGGTTAGTGCATCAAACATAGCTTTAGGTGTCTTTAGGGAGGACACCTATGGTATGAGGTGATCCTTGATTGAATCATCAATAATCCTCTTAGCCATGACCAATTTATTCTTGTGTAATTCCTTAGCCTCATCTCCCTCCTGAACTGGAACCTCCTCATTGATATTGGAGTCCAACTCATTTTTGTCCAGGACTAGGGAGATCCTATACTTCGAGGCTTGGAAGTTATCATCTCCCTAAAGCTTTTCATCAAGCTTGGTATGATGAGACATCTTAACTGAGAACCTCAAATGGAAATAAAAGATTTAGATCTTACCAAGTTAAGATGTCGGATTTGGATCTGGAACTGAATTTCTGTAGCGCTGGTTCACGAGTAGATTAGGGTTTGACTTTCCCAGATTTTTGTCCCACCAAAAGATTTGATCTTGATCTCTAAACTTCAATTTTGAGGAGGAGATCAATCGAGGCCTGGGCTCACTCAAAAATTCCACTTCTGTGGAAATCCCTAATTTCTAGCAGAAGTGTTGGGTCAAAAACTGAAAATGCCCATAATCAGATTCTGCTTTGACAAAAATATGCGCTTTGGAGAGGAGAGTCAGCCCAACCTTCTTTTTCTGAAAATATGTGGAGAGAGATCCAAAAAGTAGGAAGCCCTAGTTTTTGCAACTGCATAGTGTCTTCTTCTTAGGTTAGCTCTGATACCATGTTAGACTTTTATCATTCAAGCTAGCATTATATTAGGATCTTTAATTGAGAGAATAACAAGAACAACAATCAAACACTAGAGACAATGAACACAATGTTTTTCTTCGGGGAAACCATAAATGGATATAACCCCACAAATTCCTCAGAGATAGAATCATCACCAAAATTAAAACCCCCAAAATAGTAAGATGATCTCCTAACAAAAATAGTCTCTCTCACTCTCTTGTCTCAACAACTTCTTCCCTCTCAGTTCTGCACTACAATTGAGTGTGAGTGAATGTGTGAGAAATAGAGAGGCTCACTCTCTATTTATACTAATTACCAACTTGACAATAACTCACTAGGGTTGAATTCTCTAGGAGAGTCTGATAACCCTAGGGCCCCGCAACTGCGGGGACTTTAACCCTTGGTCAATAGGAGGGTTACCCACAATGAATTGACATGACTTGTTTACATTATTGAATCTCTTGATAGGAACATCGAGGCATGACATGACTCAAATACATTACAGACACTTTCTAGAATAAACATCAGGGTACAAGACATAATATATATAGGTGAATACATTTTGAAGTTACAAATACATCAACAGTTGGCGAGGTCGGTAATGTCAAAATCCACTTGTCTGGATGGTGTAACCATCATCTCACAACTATATAACCGAGTGGGAATCGAGATCCCACTAATGATTCATTATACAATATTTTAAACAATAATTTGTTACCATAAACAATTATGTGATGACACTGAAATGAATCTAAGCTGTACACTTTCCAAACACTTGTAAATCTTGATGATCTGCTCGATCAAGTCCAACTCCCAAAATATTAGATATATGCGCATATCGGCCTAATTATGTTTGTTATTTTAATTTAATTTATTTTAAACTCTTAATTATATGAATCCAACCATTTCTATAGTTACTTTTAAGTATTTTTCTCAATTATATACGTTATTTTACTTTTGATTAATTAGTTTATTTTCTTTCATTTTAACCCTTTTGATTTTAGGTTTTTATCCTTTTTCATCCCTTTATCTCTTTATACATTATTTCTCTCTTTTTTTTTTCCTTTTTTTCTTTTTTTTTCTTTGGTTTCCTTAAGGTATTACTTTTTTTATTACTTCTTGTATTTTTCTTTCCTTCATTTTTGGATCCCCTAATTTAATTTAATCGCTAAGTTCCCATAACCTATTTATTTTCAACTACTTTCTTTTCTTATCATCTCTTGTTTTAATTTTCTAATGTCCCCAAAAATTGAAATTTTTTTTTATTAGGCTAGTCAAAACTATCTATGTTGGACATTATTTAACTTGTGGAATGTATCGTCCTCTTATTGTACTATTGTTTTGTTGTAAGTTATACTTATGTCCTGCTCATTACTTTCAGTTATGTTTATTTCTTTTTTATTTATGATGTCGTAATATTGATTACGAAGCTATTCTTATGTTTATACATTGTTGTGTATGTGTAGTTACTTGATTATGTACTTCATTAGTTTTAGCATGTGTTTACTTGTTATTTACATGGTTCTAACTTAAATTTCTTCTTGGAACCAAAGTGGGTGAAGTGGCATTACTAGTTCTGCCATGTAACTACCAAAGAGGTAAAGTTTCTACTTGTATAGCGGGCTTACTTAGTTCTGTTGAACTAAAGCACTTCACCCAATTTATGTGCAAATTATACTTAACAATGGAAACTTGTTACATAGCACTTGGAAGTTTGAGTATTAGTAGTCATACTTGTAGCTAGTGACAAGTACTGGTTGATATTATCATTCTTACAGTCTTTACATGAGATGCAATGTCACTATCTTACCTATTAAATGTATGACCTAGATTTGTTTCTAAATGACACTTATTATTCATTATTTAATACTTATCAACTGTTATATTTTAACCTATTTGTATTACATGTTTATTTTATTTAAATTACTAACATATGTTTTTACTCTTAACAGGTTTAACACTTGGGTTAAGGACCAATTCTTGTATTTATAATTAACAAATTTTCCATGGCATACTTCATATGCCATGGTCCTAGGCTTAGAGCCTAAGGAATTCGATGAGAATTGGTTCTAAGGATTAAAGCCTATAGTTATGTAATACATATGTTAATGTTGACCTTGTATCCATTTGGGGTGGCGAATATATATCATAGTTTATACCTATGCACATTGGGGTTTAAGACTTTGCATACAATGGAGGAATTCGATAATGCAACTCTAATGTCCCCAAAAATAAAAAATAAAAAAATTATAGGCTAGTAAAAACTACCTAGACGAGACATTATTCACTTGCGGAACTTTATCATACACTTCATGTACCTCTATTTATTCGTAAATTGGCCTTACATTCTATCATTTACTTCCAGTCATTTATTATTCATACATTTTACTTACGATGTCATGAGTCTATTTATTAAACTATCCTGTTGTTTGATATTACTGTCAATGTGTTAATGATTTGCATAGAACCTTGTTTACTTCAGCACATTGTTTACTTTGTTATTGATTACGTTCTGAATTAACTTTGTTTGTGGGAAAAAAGTGGGCGGAGTGGTGGGACTCATTCTCCCATGACTATCTGAGAGGTAAAGTATTTCTTGAAACGCAGGCTTACTTAGTTCAATCGAACTAAGGCACCTCTTTTACCCTATATGCATATTATACCTAGTGATGGAGTTTTGAAGAGTGCTCAAACCAATTGGTTAAAAGTATACCTATTGTTTGCCATTATACTTCATTACGTACTCAGCTTAGCAAGGTGAAACTACTCCTCTCATTATTTATTATCATGGTTAAAATGCCTATGTCATATTTTTATTCCGTTATGTAATCATACTTTAGTTTATTTAATGAAAAGTATTAACCTCTTTCTTTACTTTGTTTACAGGTTATATCTTGGAACGTTTTCAACTTCGAGTTTTTAAATAAAACTAGGATACTTACCATGGCATATCCCATATTCCATGGTTCTCTAAGCACTTAAGCTTAGGGAACATACCCCATGTTTAAAATTTAAGAGATAAGTGATACAAGTCTTTTTTATGACTTAGGATTAGCTCTCTATCATGTATGAACGAGTAATGGTACTAAATTCTAGGTCCTATGTTTAAAGTTTGGGGTGACAAAACAATGTATGGGTCATACATTACACAGACCTTGTAATATATGATACATGGAAAGGGTTTTGGGTGGCACGATTTATCATATGGTTGAAACATAGATTAGAGAGGTTTATGCATTGCATTAAAGGTCACGAAATACAACGAGAGTGAACAATGGAGAGTGGGTTTGGTGATACATTAATGGGATCTAGATGGTGCATTTAATGTCTTTGGAAATCATGGAAACCCCAAGCTTAGGGCTCGACACATGATGGTTTTGTCATTTGCAATGTTTGAGTTGGAGTTTGGTATTTCTCTGCGTAGGGGGAAATGGAGGCGACCTCCATTGGAGAGAAGGTAAGAGCCCATTTGGTTTTAACAACATTTCTATGGTTTTCACTATTGTATTTAACGTGGTCATTCTTCTCACCCACATTGTATTCGATTTTTGGTTGCAGGTGACATGGTAGCGAAAGTGGGGGTGGCTCCATACTTCGCTGTCAGCTTCAAGGAATTGCAAAGTGGCCACGGTAACCCTGTTAGCAAGGCTATACTTGTTACTTCTCATCCCTTTTGGGAAGAATATGTTTGGATTTGTTGCTTGGTTGGGGTTTTATGCTGTGGGTTTCGATTTCGCCTTCGGGCTTAAGATTACATGCTTGGGTTTTATTTTTAATTGTTAAGGTGTTATGCAATGAAGTAACTCGGTAGCCATTCAGCTCTATGTCAATAAGTTTGGGTTATGTAAATCATTATTTTTATTTGGGCCTTTGAGCCATGGGCTGCACCATTGATTGCCGCATGGTGCGTTATCCCATTGGCATGCCTATGCAACTTGGTTTTTGGTATTAAAGGAGAACTAGGTAGCAATATTGATACCCATTGTGTGAATGTATATAAATATTGTTTTGTGAATGATAGTACCATGTTTGTTATTTTATGTTGTGTATAAGATGATTCTATTCTACATTTTTTGGTTGTTATGGTAAATTTACATGGGGCATTTTCCTGCTTGAAGGTTCTGTGTATAATGGCGTTCCTTAGCTTCATACTATAATACATTGACAGCGTGGGTATAGGCCATGTTGTGAATGGCATGAGCCTTTCCCATAGTGTTGTGATAGCTTAGTGTAGGGTTTTTAATTATTGTTATTAGTTCTTATGTGATGTGGACTACAAAGAGCCACGAGTGAGGAACCCACGATGGCCAACGTTACAACATGGGTATTTGGAAAGACTGTGTGTTAAACTTATAAACTTGGCCGAGGGTGTGAATGTAGTTAAGGTCTTACGACCTCACTATTAGTGCATGCATCTTTTTATTACATAGCATTTTGTGTATTTATAAAATTACAGCCCGCATACATTAGATGAATAGCGTGGCCTGTGTAAAGATGGTTATACAATTTGCTTACTATTTTTGTATAAAATGCTATGGTATGTTATTATTATTTTTTCCTTGGGTTGGACATCCATCAGAATCAATGTCATGACCTCAGTTTGCAAAATGGGTTTTAGTTATTAATTGTTTAATGTTTATGCAATGACTGTGTGTATATTTATAAATAGACTATGTGTATTAAATGTTGGCCAAGGCCATGCTGTAGCAAAATCATAGTTTGTATTATCATCCTGGTGGTGGTTTATAAATTGTTTCCCGCATACAGGTTATGTATAGTGTGGCCATAGTGTGGATGCAAACAAAACCCAATAGGGTTCGATTCTGTTTGGATATTTAACGTGATGAGTTGTTGTAACATCCCTGAAACACAAGGTGTAAGTATACGTCATTGTAAGTAAATATTTCACTTCGTAAAATTGATGGATGCAATTGATAGGGTTAGGAGGATGAAAGCGGGACACAACAGAAAAAAATTGGGGATGAATCCCCTAGGGAGAAAGGTAGAAGGTGAGGGAAGCCATGGGAATGTAATAAAGATAACTAGTGACATCATGGTTTTGTTGAGGATGGCAGCTACAATCCTCACCTTAAGACATAAAGAAATGTGTAGTAAAGGCACATTGTTCAACTCCATACATGCTTAAATTCATGATCTTCACGTATTAACATAAATAAGTTTATTCCTTGTATTGAAAAACTATGAACCTAAATACTCAAGGATAAAGAATTCATCAAAAGGATGTAACTAACTAGTGGCATAAATCCTACCTGAAGAATCCAAAGAGTAATCTCAAGGAGTGGAACTAGTTTATACTGTGTATGCAAAGAAATCTTTAAGTGTGTATGAGAAAAGAAAACCTCTAAGAGGGGAAGTCACTTCCACCTTATGATAATCAAGATTTTGAAAAGGAAAAGAACTATTATCTATGTATAATCAATAGTCACTATTATCTATGTATATATATAAAACACCAGAAGAGTGTTGATTAATATATATATCATGATCTATTAATCCTATGGTAGGATTCCATTTACACGGAATTGTGTTATTAATTAATCGAATATATATATATATATATAAAGAAAAGGGAGCATGAGAACATTTGTAAATATATATTAAACCAGTTATAAGTATGTTCTCACATTTTGGAGATAAAAAGCAATATCAAGTTAAGTAACTAAAGATTTACATCAAAAGATAACTGCCTGAGGATAGTTACTGATTTTCGAACTCAAAGTGGTTTATTTCATTTATATGAAAATATTTAAATGGGTTATTTTAATTACTTGGAAAGATATAAATGGAATATAAATAGAATACCACTATGATGATTTGGATTTTCATTTAAAGAAGATATCAAATATTTTAGTAGGCAATGAGTATTAAATAAGTATCTCCTTGATAAATGGGAGGGGCGTGAGAGTTTTAGGGAATACTGGGAATGTTGCGTTGATGAAGGAAGGACAGTATGGCTGCATTGAGGGATGCTTGTTTTGTTGCGCTATTGAAGGCATGTATTGCAGGTAATTTCTCTGGTCTATGTCCCTATATAAAGGGACCTACATTGGCCTAGAGGGGGGCGCATTTTTTTGTTAATGCATTTTGGTTATGTCTGGATTGAAATGTTGAATGCTTTTTGGCCATCATTTTTGTTGGGGTATTTTTCCTTTCTTGCATGCAATCTGTTAGTAGGTAGCGCACTAGGCCTTAGGAAAGGCGAGATTTGATAGATCGGTGTCGAGTTATGGTAGAATAATGGTTTAAATTTGATAATGATATTCCTATGAATTTCCAAATGTTGAAATTTGGAGAATGGATATGCCTGCGATTTGACAAAGAAGTTGAGATCTGGAGTATTTGAGATGCTTGCGATTTGAAAAATTGACGATGAATTTGATTGTTGGCATTTTTTTTATAACCCTAAAATTGTATGGTTTTGATCATGATATGACTGCGATTGGTATTATTGCTGGCCTTTATAGAACGCCTCTGCTAAACAAGTGTTTTAGTGTGAATAGATCTGAAGGGTAAGGTAGTGTCTCTTAATTTCTTTTCTATCTGAATCATTTTTTTTTCTATGCCAAAGGATAGGGTAAGATCTCCCTCTATCACATTAGGTTTCTACGCTGTCTTGTTTAAATCAGACATTTCTCTGCTTTGATATTGTCAAAGATAAGAGAGATGTCGAGCCTTTCTCTGCAAATGTGATTTACTAGATTTTCTTGGTAGATCCACCTTTGAAAACCTTCTTTGATAGATTTGATCAGTTTGCAATACTAACGATTTGATTGGTAATAGATGTGGAAAATTTTTATGAAAAATATTTTGGGTGATCAATGCATTTTCATCTCTAAAATCGCAGCAGGGTTTTGTTATATATCCAATAAATGAATAGGAAACTATGCCTTTCTCACAGACTCATCATAGGATTCTACTGCCATTTTCATGCACTTGCTTGAACAATGGGACCCTTTATCGCCTGGATTCATAAAAAATAGAAATTCTTATGCCATGCTAAGCTTGATAATATAGTCTGGTGTGTTTGGTTGGAGCGTTTTCCAAGGTAATGTTGTGCTTTCCAGTTGTAATTTAATGGCTAGTGATTCTCCCAAATGTATGATATAGGAATTACTGCCGTGATACACCTCTCTGCTCACCTTACTAATGATTTATGTTATGAATGTGTGCCCTGTAATGCCTATTTAATTTCAGTAATGGATGAATAGGGCTGCCGTTTTAAGCTAATACCTGAAAACTTAGCATTGTCTGTAATCGATTTGGTCAAAAGAAGGTAAAAAAAAACAATTATTTACCCGAAGCTCGAAGCTGAGCTGGATTCCTTGTAGAACCCTAAAAATAAAGCTCCAAATCAAAATCTGAAGTGAACTCCTTATTTTGTGAACTTTCCCTCTTTCTGAGGAATTTAGCATGGGTAACATCATACTTGTTTGTGGAATCATTGGGTGCTTCTATGGTGTTGCGCACAAGTTTAATGGTGGGCTCCCACATTTAGTTCGGGTCGATTCGACTTACAACTTGGTGCATGTGATTTCGTAAGTGTCAAGGGTTTAATGTTCGGTCTGGTAAGTGTTTTTCAGGAGAGACTTATGCTGAGATGTATCAACGTTTGATAATATGTTTTAAGTGTTTACACGTGAGACTTATGCTGAGATGTATCAGCATTGGATAATATTTTTTCAAGTGTTTACAGGAGAGACTTATGCTGATATGTATCGACGTTGGATAATATGTTTTTAAGTGTTTACAGGCGAGACTTATGTTGATATGTATCAGCGTTTGATAGTATGTTTTTAAGTGTTTACATGAGAGACTTACCTTGAGATGTATCAGCGTTGGATAATATGTTGTTAAGTGTTTACAGGTGAGACTTATGCTGAGATGTACCAGCATTGGATAATATGTTTTAAGTGTTTACAGGAGAGACTTATGCTGAGATGTATCAACGTTTGATAATATGTTTTTAAGTGTTTACAAGTGAGACTTATACTGAGATATATCATAATTTGATAATATGGTTTTGTAAGTGTCTACAAGCAAGGATTATGCTGAGATATATCAGTGTTTGATAACATGGTGTTTGATCGACCCTGGTTTGTTTGTTTCGTCAACACTATATCATTGCGTTGAGCCGTGAGCTCATCGTGGTTTGATAGGATCTGTAATTGTTTATAAGACAGAAAGACTTCCTCTTGGAAATATTGAAGGTAAGGAAAATGAACTGCATCACATAAGCTACAAATCGGTACCCCTTGGCAGGGAGAGTTAATAAAAATATTTACAATGTTTGGTGGACGTAACCCCAAGGTTGGGGTGAACCACGTATACCTGTGTCTATCTTCTCGCTGGCATATTTCTTTTGATTGTTATGTTAAATAAGTAGATGTTATTTCGTTCATTACTTTAACATCGTGGGATGTTGTGATGGAATCTATCATTAATGAAACTTTCCTTGAACAAGAAAGAAGTTCGCTATTCTTTTTTGTACAACATTTTCTCAAAAACTGCATTAAGGTACGGGGGGTAGGTTATAGATGGTATCGGAGCCCAAGTTACAGCGCTTGGACCTATATGGGATGAACATAGAGTATTAACAAATGACTTGTTAAGATAACAAAAACAACAAGATAAACATTAGGGAAGGCTTCGCTCCTACGTGTTGTGCAAAAAGGGTTGGTACCGCTTTGGAGAAGGAAATGACGAATGCGATGGCCCATTGCTCTCGGTCCATCAATATCAAGCATGACGAGATAAGTACTTGAGTATCTTGATATTTATTTTATTACTTCCAAAGATGTTTTATGAATTTCTAAGACAATTGTTTCATCTTTATTGGGTTGCACAAGTAAATTTTTGGTAAGGCTAGATGAACTCTTGGTCAACGAAAATATTATGGTAGTTCTATTAAGAATATTAATGTGGATTGATGAAAGGAGTAACCTCTAGAACCTATATTCATACCTTCAAACTAGCCATTAATGACATCATATATTTTGGAAAGATTCTTGGTTTTTCCATTTTGACAATTGTATTAGGTTGCATTGAAAAAGGGCATAGTGAGTATTGTTGAAGACTAGCATTGAAAGGGTTACGTCACTATCAATAAAATAGGACTACTTAAGACCTGATAAGATTTGAATATTGATTTAAGTCTTCTAGACCTATTCTAGGATT
>LPNX010767168.1:24880-76478 GCA_001517045.1 Pseudotsuga menziesii | reverse complement strand
ATATATATATATGTACAACATACCTTACGCAAATTTTCTTAGAGAGAAAAGTAGTAAAATTTCTTGGAGATAAAAAGGTAGCTATTAAACAGAACTTGATAAGTTGATCAATTAAGAAAGGAGTGACTACTTTACCAAGAACTCTTGTAAAAATTAGCTAAACGTTATCTTGTGTAGAAAATATTTAAGCATAAAAGAGTAACTATGTTAGAGACATATGTTGTTAAGATTCTGCAAAATATGAATGGTATCGAATCAATGTTAGTAATGTTAAAGTTACAAGTGTAAAAATACTAACAGTATCTTAATGTGAAACACCAGTTTACATTGGAATTTCATGGAAGACTAGGAGCAAATAGTTGCATTGAATCCTATAATTACAGTGGTACAGGGTAGTCGAATGGTTACTATTAAAAGACCATAGTAGAATTTCATATTGCACAATATGATGACAATAACATAAATATGTTGAGGGTACGACTAATTGAAACTAAAAACAAATTGTTTTGATTAGGAATATTAGATCATAGGTTGAAGGAACTAACGATTCTCAAGAATGGGTCCATAAAGAAACATGAGGAACTAGTTTGGAAAGGACCACTGATTTTTTCTCCTATATGTAAGCACATCACTAGTGTACGACCTTGAGTCTTAAATGGATGTACTATAAGACGAACTATGTTTTGTTATTATTAACCCAGTCTTGCTATCATCAGGGATAAAAATCTGGAAATGGTTAATTGGGTTATGCATAATAGGTAAAGATAATAGAAGTGAATGTGATTTGCTTCATATGAAGTTGCTAACTAATTTGTAAATGTTGTTATGAGTAAATGTCATTAGCCTTAGTAAATGGATGTCAAGTGAAGGAGGACCTGAATCTTAAAGTTGCTATGAAGAGACTCAGGAACATCTAGAATGCTTACCATTGTTGAATCAAAGAAACCTAATACTAATGACTTAGTAATTGGTAAGATAAGACGATCAACTTGGGACAAGGTAATGAGTATGCTCTTAAACCTTGATTAAAGATTTACTAAATTTTTATGCATAGTAAATATTCTTGTGCATCAAGATGGATGTTATCAAGGGGTAACTACGTCTCACACATACTTCGCTTATTGTAACAAGTATGCACATATCCAAATCTATGAAATATGTGAATCATTATGGTCACAAGTTTTGAAGAAAATCATCATTCTTGAATATTGGAATTTTACCACAAAAATTATTGTGATCTATTGCCTGTAGAAAAGTTGCAGGTATCGAGACTTAATACTGAGATCCATGATGAGGACCAGGGTATAATGAGAAATAGTTGGAACATAAAAGTGAGTTTTATGAAAACTAAAAAGGAAGAATATACACGTGGTACATGTTTGTACAAGAGGTACATGTTTTCCCCTCGACCAGCTAGGCACCAATATGCATCCTATGGGGATACCTAGGTGTAATACGTCTGGTTAGAATTCTTTCCACACACATTCACGATGTAAGAGGATGATTACAAGAGTGGGGGGGGGGCTTCGTAAAGAACCTATAGGTATTATGGTGTATGAGAAAGGAAGCGCTTGAGCTTGGTGAATCACCTTGAATAACATAGGTAGGATATACGCCTGGAAAAGGGTATCGTCCTCGTTTTGGGTAGCTTGGAGCAGTACTCGGGTACTGTTATCACTTGGAGTGCTTGCGTAGTTGGAATACATTCGAAGAGATAAGAAATATGCTTGCAAGGAGTAATAATCAGAAGAATATACGCACTACAAGCAGATTTGCTCCTATGAGGTAACATGCTTACCTATTGATAAGTGGAATAGTTCTATGTATTGAAACCATTGTGAATTATGAAATTTAATGTGGTTAGATTTGGGGTTATATATTGCTACCAATGTTGATATTGATAGACATGGATATCTATGTTATGCTGCAGGTTGGTGACCTAAAAACACTTGACGTAATCTTATTTATCAAAAATTAAGGTATGAAGGACAAGCCAAGCTCAAAGAATCGTCACATGGAGAATTGTAATAAGGGGTGACACTCTAAAAGGGTCAAGTAAAAACAATTTTTATGTATTCGTCTTTTTATGGACATTAAAATATGTAGGGTTATGACAATATGTTAGAAATGTCTTGCATGTGTTTTGTAAAGTGTAGGTTATGAAAATAAAGGAACGATAAGGATATACAAGAAGAGTATATGATAAAACTTGGTTAGAGGATAATGATAAACATTTAAAGGTTGCCAACACTGAGGACGGTGTCCTTTTTAGGGAGAAAGGATGTAACATTCCTGAAACACAAGGTGTAAGTATACGTCATTGTAAGTACATATCTCACTTCCTAAAATTGATGGACGCAATCTATAGGGTTAGGAGGTTGAAAGCAGGACACAACAAAAAACAATTGGGGATGAATCCCCTAGGGAGAAAGGTAGAAGGTGAGGGAATCCATGGGAATGTAATAAAGATAAATAGTGACATCATGGTTTTGTTGAATATGGAAGCTACAATCCTCTCCTTAAGACGTAAAGACATGTGTAGTAAAGGCACATTGGTCAACTCCATACATGCTTAAATTCATGATATTCACTTATTAACATAAATAAGTTGATTCCTTGTATTGCAAAACTATGAACCTAAGTACTCAAGCGTAAATAATTCATTGAAAGGATGTAACTAACCAGTGGCATAAATCCTACCCGAAGAATCCAAAGACTAACCTCGAGGAGTGGAACCGGTTTATATTGTGTATGCAAAGAAATTATTATGTGTGTATGAGAAAGAAAACCTCTACGAGGGGAAGTCACTTCCACCTTACAATAATAAGGATTTTGAAAAGGAAAACAACTATTATCTATGTATATATATATATATATATATATATAACACTACTACAACATATTGTAGTAGAAGAGCGTTGATTATATCATGATCTATTAATCCTATGGTAGAATTCCATTTACACGGAATGGTGTTATTAATTAATCGAAGATAGATATATACATATACATATACATATACCTATACATATACATATACATATACATATACATATACATATACATATATATATACACACACACACACACACACACACACACACACACACACACACACACACACACAAAGAAAAAGGAGCATGAGAACATTTGTAAATATATATTAAACTAGTTATAAGTATGTTTTCACATTTTGGAGCTAAAAAGCACTATCAAGTTAAGTAACTATAGATTTATGTTGAAAGATATCTGCTAAGGATAGTTACTGATTTTTGAACTCAAAGTGGTTTATTTTATTTATGTGAAAATATTTAAATGATCTATTTTATTTATGTGGAAAGATATAAATGGAAAACTACTATGATGATTTGGATTTTCATTTAAAGAAGATATCTATCACATTTGGTTTCTACGTTGTCTTGTTTACATTAGACCTTTATCTGCTTTGATATTGTCAGAGATTGGAGAGATGTCGAGCCTTTCTCTACAAATGCAATTTACTACATTTTCTTGGTAGATCCACCTTTGAAAACCTTATTTGATAGATTTGGTCAGTTTGAAATACTAATGATTTGATAGAATTGATTAGTTTGCAATACTAACGATTTGATTGGTAATAGATATGGCAAATTTTTATGCAAAATATTTTGGGTGATCAATGCATTTTCATTTCTAAAATTGCAGCAGGGTTTTGTTATAAATCCAATAAACGAATAGGCAACTATTCCTTTCTCTCAGACTCATCATAGGTTTCTACTGCCATGTTCATGCACCTACTTGAACAATGGGGTCCTTTATCTCCTAGCTTCATAAAAAATAGAAATTCTTATGCCACGCTAACATTGATAATATAGTCTAGTGTGTTTGGTTGGAGTGGTTTCCAAGGTCACGCTGTGCTTTCCAACTGTGATTTAACATCTATTGATTGTCCCAAACATATGTTATAGGAATTGTCTTCGTGATACACCTCTCTACTCACCTCACCAAAGATTTATGTTATGAATGTGTGCCCTGTAATGCCTAGTTAATTTGGGTAATGGATGAATAGGGCTATCGTTTTAAGCTAATACCTAAAAACTTAGCATTGTCTATAATTGGGTTGGTCAGAAGAAGGTAAAAAAAAAAAAAAATTATTTACCAAAGCTCACAGCTGAGCTGGATTCCTCATAGAACCCTAACCATAAAACTCCAAATCAGAATCGGAAGTGAACTCCTTATTTTGTGAACTTTCCCTCTTTCTGAGGACTTTTGCATGGGTAACGGCCTACTTGTTTGTGGTATCATTGGTTGATTCTGTGGTGTTGCACACAAGTTTAACAGCGGGCTCCCACATTGAGTTCAGGTCGATTTGAATTACAACTTGGTGCATGTGATTTTGTAAGTGTCAAGGGTTTGATTTTCGGTTTGGTAAGTGTTTTTCAGGAGAGACTTATGCTGAGATGTATTAGCGTTTGATAATATGTTTTTAAGTGTTTAGAGGAGAGACTTATGTTGAGATGTATCAGCGTTGGATAATATGTTTTTAATTGTTTACAGGCGAGACTTATGCTGATATGTATCAACGTTGGATAATATGTTTTTAAGTGTTTATAGGATAGATGTATGCTGAGATTTATCAGCGTTTGATAATATGTTTTTAAGTGTTTATAGGAAAGACTTATGCTGAGATGTATCAGCATTGGATAATATGTCGTTAAGTGTTTACAAGCGAGACTTATGCTAAGATGTACCATCGTTGGATAATATGTTTTAAGTGTTTACAGGAGAGACTTATGCTGAGATGTATCAGCATTTGATAATATGTTTTTAAGTGTTTACAGGCGAGACTTATGCTGAGATATATCAGCGTTTGATAATATGGTTTTGTAAGTGTCTGCAAGCGAGGATTATGCTGAGACATATCAGTGTTTGATAATATGGTGTTCGATCAACCCTTATTTCTTTGTTTCATCAACACTATATCATTGAATTGAGCGGCGAGCTCATCGTGGGTTGATAGGATTTGTAATTGTTTATAACACTGAAAGAATTCCTCCTGGAAAATTGAAGGTAAGGAAAATGAACTATAGCAAATAATTCACAAATCTGTACCCCTTGGCGGGGAGAGTTAATAAAAATATTTACAATGTTTGGTGGACGTAACCCCAAGGTTGGGGTGAACCACGTATAACTGTGTCTATCTTCTTACTGGCATATTTCTTTTGATTGTTATGTTAAAGAAGTGGATGTTATTTTTCTCATTACTTTAACACTGTGGGATGTTGTGATGGAATATATCATTAACGAAACTTTCCTTGAAGAAGAAAGAAGTTCGCTATTCTTTTTTTGTACTCCATTTTCTCACAGACTGAATTAAGGTACGAGGGATATGTTATAGTTGTATTTTAGTTAATGAAAAGAGGTTGGTCATGTATGCCCATAGGATTTGATTCATGTCCCTATTTGTAATACATGAGTTTATAATATGATTTCAATATTGTTTAATTTGCTATGTGTAAAGTGTTGATGAGTTATGTAATTTTGTTTAATGGTTATGTATAAATGGAATTTGGTTATTTAATATGGAATAGATAGAACTGTGGGTACTTATATGTGTGTGTGTGTTTGTGTGTGTGTCTATATGATCAGATATTTGATATAGGACCACATGGATGGTCACGATGCCTCCTCTGCTAATTTTCTATTATGTTGTTATTTAATGGAGTTGTTTTTCTATTTAAGTTATAGTAAATAAGACAGACCTTGAAAGGTATTAATGGTTTATTTACTTTTGATTTAACTTATATTCTAGTTCTACTATTAAATACTTATATTTAATATTTATGGTTTATTTATTGCTGTTAATAATTAGATGGATACTATCATAGTTCCTTTATTGGTACTTTACGTTGAAGCTAGTAATTATATATATAAATATATAAATTCCTACTTCTAAACTAGTTGAAAATAAACTTAGACAAGCCTCTGCTGACAAATGAAATATGCCAGTAGAGTAATAAGCCTAGAGGATGATTACTTAGTTACTGAAAATCAAACCCTAGTTTACAGTACAAAATCTAAAAACTGAAGTGGTACAGAAAAGAAACTTAAAGATGCAATCCTAGTAATAAACAACCTATGATAACATTTACAACCTAAGGGTAATATTTAAGAAATACGAACCTTAGCAAATTCTAACCAGAAATCACACATAGGGTTAGGAGATGCATTGAAATCATTTACCTAACATTTCTATCAATTAATCTAGAAAATAGAATACAGTATAGGGTTAGGATTTAAGAAATGTAACCCTAGGAGATATGGACATAACCATCATTTCTAGTGTTAGAAATATATAAGGAACATTTACTTAAAGCAGCCAGCATTTATACTAGTAATGAACTTGACATACTAAGAACTCATACCTGTAATTTTCTGAAGCTTCTTTAATGGCTGAACCTGCACACTTTTTAAATAAATAGCATTGTTGGAGCAGGGTCCTGCAACTACAAAAGAAGCTGTCAGTTTAGCAGATAGACAGTTTTGGCGAAGAAGAGGAGATAAGGTAAAGCTACGACGCTGTAGCAGGTTTCTAGCTACAGATTAGAGCCAGAAACCGCGACGGTTGGGACAGAAAATTTAAGAAAGATGATAGTACCTGAGTGGTCGAGAAGAGAGAGCTCACCCATTGCATTGAAGGCAGCGACGAAGACAGGAGGGCTCAGCTACCCTCATAAAGGAAAAGGATCAATGAGGCCAAGGTATTGAAGACGAAGGACAGAAGATGGGAAGCGGTGCATAGTACCCATGGTCAGCACTGGGAAGCATGGAAGACTGCAGAGAGCTGTGGTGTGACGGAAAGAGGCTACCCCAAGTACAGATATGCTGAATGTCACTAGTTAGGGTTTTGGGTTACTGTTGGGACAGGCCCACAGTGTTGTAATGGTGAGACCTTCAGGCCGCCTATAAAGGGATGTAATTTTGTATTGTAAAAGGTTAGCTAGTTAGCATTTCTAAGCCTTTGAGCCATTTATCTAAGTAGCTCATAGTCAGTTGTAGAATCCAAGCTCCGGTTCTATTCTTAGCTGTAGTTATCTTACTGTAACCAGTAGCTGGCTCGTAGAGCATGCATGTAACGATCCGCAGGGATCGACAGAGAGGGAAGAGTATATTGTAAGAGGTGCAATATAGAGAAGAGAAGAGATCTAATAGAGAAGGGCTCCAGGATGTGTGCGGAGTTACCCAGAAGATCTGGAGCTGCATATGCGGTGCAGCAGAATTGTGTTTACTTCCCCTGAGCTATAATAGAAACACAGTTCTATGGACGTAACTTCCATCCTGGAGGTGAACCACATTAAAATCGAGTGTTATGTGATTGATTCATGTGTTGTGTTTATTTGTTGCATCTATCAGTTATTAGATGAATCTTGCTTACAGTTTAATGTATGAATGTGTTATTCAGTTGCAGCACTATAGAAGATAAATGCAAGTTGAAGTCCTTAAGTATTTTGTATAAGAGTTTATCTAGGTTTCATCTCAGATAGTTAAGAGTCATAGAGTTAAACATCCTTGTATGTTGAGTCCCGTAAGTCAGACACAAGTAGCACTAAGTACATGGAGCCGCAGCGATAGGATATCGTAGGGAGGTGATATCGCACCAGCAGGGGAGCTGTGGTGCACTGCGGTTGAGAATATAGCGTAGGAGGGAGTTACACGTTGGCTGAGGCGCGGCGATGTGATAAGGGCTAGAGTCATCGTGAGTAAGAGGAATTTGCGTGTCGCAGAGAGAGAGAGATCTTACCGGCTAGAAGAGCTACGATACACACAGGCTGCTACAGAACCTGGTCGAAGACACTTGAGTCTTTGGCCAACCCATTAGAGTCACTTCGAGTGAGAATTCAGGCCAATGAGCTAGGGGTGTTGTTGGTTAAATACAGTAAACCCGGGTCTGCCCATGCAAGCCAACAAATGGTTCCGTTGCCGGTTTTGAACAAACTGAGCATTGATGTTCTGGTGGCGGCCTACTAGAGATGAACTCAATGAGTAGGTTGGGTCTAAAGAGAAATATTTTTCCGAACGAGAGAACAGGAGTCCTAAACTGAGTACATAGGCCTAGTTACAAAAACATATCGTTACATACCTGCATGCGATATTTTTTGCGACCTTTGGGAATGAGCTTTACGACTGGTTATCAAAGTTGACTGATATAAGCATATTCAAGAAGAAAAGAAACATTTTCTAGACACCGGAGTTGATTCAGACCGTGAAGAACCTTGATAATCCCCTCACGAGGACAGTAGACTTCTGGCTTGCGAGTGTGCTAGAAGGCTTCATCACAGAGTTTGTAGTTGAACAGAGAAAAAGCTTCAGCGAGGCTGAGCGTTACTTCTTCAAAGGATATCGTGGTAAGTACCTAAAATCTTTAAACTTGTCCAATAAGATGTTATTACATGAAAAAGGAACAATGGATCTAGTTTCAGATGAATAAGTAAAGATAGTAATGTCACAAGAGTTTGAAAGTGATTTTGATGAAATTGGATGAACACGTAGTGGAAAGAAATATAAACTAGATTTCAGATCTCCTATATTTGAAGATAGTTTAGATAATACTAGACAACAGAGTCATAGTACTACAGAAGGAATAGAAGGGGGTATCCCTTACCACCCTTACACCCCACAGAAACCGACCGAGACTCAGAACAATCCCATAGGAACTCCATCTAGTAGCTCGCAGACAGTACCTACCTCCGCTACATTACCTCCACCTACACCGCCGAGTGGTAGTAACACATCAAATCAACATCCACCACGTAGAAATAGAATGGGGGATGATATGAAGCTACCTATCTTTAAGGGTATAGGGGCAGAGGACCCAGAGAACCATTGGTTTCTATGTGAGGCCATGTGGACCATTAAAACCATCAATGAAGATAATATTAAACTTGTACAGTTGGTCACCACACTAAGAGATCGATCCTTAACATGGTATATGAAGTATACCACAGTACCTAGAACACTTGTCCAGATCAAGACCGCCATGATTAAAGAGTTTAAGAAACCTTAGTCCGAGTCACAGTGCATTACAGAGCTCAAAGACATCAAACAATTACCTACAGAGTTGGTGTGGGACTTTGATAAATAATTCAAAGCCCTTATAGACCAAGTCAGCTTTGAGTTTGTGCCAGAGAAGCATAATTAATGGTTTATTGCAGTGCTGCTCCCTCACATCAGAATTCCATTAATCACTAGTACAAGTGATCAATTTTGCCACGGCAAAACGTGGCAATATCCACGGAAAAGCGTGGATATTGCCATGTCTAAGTGTTTTTTGTTCCATGGAAACTATTCCGTCGCAATAGAGACGACCCCTAATTTGCGTCGCAAGAGCGACAATGTTCTATATGTCGTTAGATTTCTAAGTCGTCGCTATATCAACGCCTGGCCGTCTCTGTATCCACGCCTTGTCGTTGCTATAGCTACACTCTGTACAAGGTTTTTTTAAAAATGCAAATCCAAGACGTCGCTATAGCCACGCCTTTCCGTCGCTATAGCCACACTCCATATAAGGTTTTGAAAAAAATGCAAATCCAAAGCGTTGCTATAGGCACGCCTTTCCGTCGCTATAGCCACGCTCCGTATAAAGTTTTTTTAAAAATGAAAATCCAAGACGTCGCTATAGCCACGTCTTTCCGTCGCTATAGGCATGCCTTTCCGTCGCTATAGCCACGCTTCGTATAAAGTTTTTTTAAAAATGCAAATCCAAGATGTCGCTATAGCCACGTCTTTTCGTCGCTATAGCCACGTTTTTCCATCGCTATAGCCATGCCTTGCCGTCGCTGTAGCCACAGTTGGTGAAATTTAAAAAAAAAAAATACTTGCAGCCGTCGCTTAAGCGACGGTATTTGAAATTAAAAAAAAAAAAAATTTACCTGGATTATCTGCAAAGAAATATTTGAAGGTCAAATCTACAGTGAGATGCTCTTATATTTGAAAACATAACAACGCTGGAAATCTGAGAAATATTAAGAACATATGCTAGATTTAAGCTTATAGAGTCTGTACTTGGAACTCTGACAAAATTTAGAAAAATTGTGAACAAAGAAAACACAGGGAACTTGATTCTCTCAACTCTATCTTGAACATGCCCCCTGTACATTAATTTTGGATGCCTCTCAGTTGCAGTAATGATACTGATCAACCGGCTGAAGAAGGATTGAAAAGAGTTCAAATCTAAAATATTAGGCCTTACCAGCCTCAAAAGATTGAAGAGCTCTTTAAAATTGTTTTGAAAGAGGGTGCCTGACAATAACACCCGTCTCCTCGTATGTATTTGGGAAAGAGCATGGAGTATGTTTGTGTCCTTGTTGCATGGGAAATTCCCTTCATCTAAAACCAATAGTCCTGGTCCCTCAAGTAGAATTTGTTGGCAAGATTGTGTCATTTGATTTTCTGATTTTTCATAGATGTGTCATTTGATTTTCTGATTTTTCATAGACTATACTTGAGAACTGTGAATAACTTACAAGGAGAATACTCTTCTTTTCTTTCCATTCTCTCAACGTCTGAGGCTGGTTGCATATCAATGTTTCTTCCTTATTGGTTACATCATATAGGTTATAAACAGGGATCTCCTCCACTCCCCATTTTTTAAACTCTTTAATCCATGAACCCAAAATGATTTTGGGTGCTACAATCAGTGGCCTTTCCTCTAGGTACTTAGTCAAAAAACATTGAATAAAGATAATCATAAGGAATGTCTTCCCTGTTCCTGGTGCATGTGCCAAAATGCAGCCACCAGGTTCTTCAGCTATAAGGTTCTTTTGCAAAAAGTTAAATCCATCAACCTGGTGTGATTTCATGTGTTTTTTCAGATGGGGATGCAAAACAAGTTTCAGTACAGGGGTACTCTGCTCTGAGATTTTGTAATTAAATGACTCAGCATTGTTGATCCCTAAAATAGTCCCCAAGTCCCGATTAGGGGCATGCCTGGAATGTTTTGTTGCTTTCCTATCATGTACAAATGCAAACAAAATTTTTTAGACTATGTTTTACACAATTTATTCAATCAAATATGCATTTGCAAATGAGTATGCAATCGTGCATCAATATTTACATTAGTCCCAGACATGTAAATGAAGTAGACTCCAGAATTATATATATAAAGACTCTAGATTATAACGGTAGATTAAGGAAACAACATCAGGAAATGAAAATTATTAAAATGAAACACTAAAACTAAAGCAAAAAACACCACACTATACTAATAATCACATATGAGTTGACAGAGAGCAAATGTACACCATAATTATCGTGCACTGCCGGTCCATCTGTCAACAAATACTTAACTTTACGTGGATCTGTTTCCCCAAGAGCAGGAGAGAGAGATGATGCTTCTGCCTGAAGAAAAAATTGACCCTATTGCTGAGAAGACCAGAGCTGATACGAGATACGACATCTCTAGAAGATTTATTTCTCCCGTAATAAACAACCCAAAAAGGAGTGATGTCCAACGTTAGTATGGAAATACAATACTCCTTTATACACCATTTCATGATAGGAAATGGGAGGATGGGAGGATTAAGAACATACATTACTTTTTTAGAGCATTTCCAGATAATGGGTTATGGAGACTAATGGCAGAAGATGCCTATGGTGCATGTGGGTGTTCCCTAATTCATAGGTGGGAAAATTCTAGGTGTTTTTTTGGGCCCTTTTTGCAGCCCTAAGGAGTAAGTATGGGTACTCCTGGTTTTCTTTCAAACCCTAGATGGTAGTCCTAGGCATACCTAAGCCTTCAAAATGCAACCTGCGCCATTATATCAACATTCCTCAGCATTATTTAGTGAAACCTAGGCATGAATGAGAAGTTCTGCAATAAAATTGTCTTTAAATACTCAACGACAGTAGCCTTGTGAGATAAACAACGGAGTAGTAGTTTGCATCAAAACAATAGTATAATGAATATAAAATAATCAATAAACATCAAGTTTGTTTAACCTTGGTTTGTACACTTATTATCCATAAAACAACCTTCAAAGGTGCATTTTGAGGCATATTTTCACACAACGGCCCTAAAAGTGGTAAAACACAGTCACCTACAACAAATATGGGCACTCATTTGGGTGACTTTCATGAGGAACAACCATGGATATTAAAAAATATGGACTGTCATGAGCATAATCAGTCACCTATAGCAGTTCTGGGCACACCTACATGGATAATGGGCACTTTTCAACCCCAAAACAGTCTCATACAACTATGAAGAAGCAAAAAGCCAAAAAAATTGAGCATGTAACAGCCTCTAATAATCAATCTTGTGTGTGAACAGCAGTAGGAGAAGTGTGTGAACTTGTTATGAGGCGTGCCTTATCCATCGAACTTGAAGAACACCTAGTAAATGAAGTTATGAAGGTAGAGGATGGGAGGTTTGCTTATACTGATGATGCTCTTGTTCTTCTAGATCACATTCTTATTATAAGGACATCTACAGGGTCCAGTTTGGGAGATGACTCCTTAAGACTCAATCTGCAAAGGCTACGCTGGTTTTATTGTTGAGAAAGTGAAAGCTACATATTCAGGGTGCTTAAATATCCAAGAAGTTTGTGCAAGTCTTCCGTCCCTGTTTTTGAAAGTAAATTTTTTTTTGGGCAGCAGTTGAGAATTCAAACTATCCAACCGCTCTTTCAGCTCTATAATGGCGTTCTGTGTGCTGCGTACCTCATATGAGGGCAAGAAATAATAATTCACAGCCACTAACTTTTCAAGGTCATTGATATCTAAAGCTAGGGTTTCTAAGCCTAATTTCAGAAGGCTTTTATCTTGAGTGCTTGTTTCTTCGTGAATTTAGTCCATTCAGCTTTCGTATAAGCTGCAAGTCTTGGCATGGCTTGTCATTTACCAGGGGGCCCCCTCTAAGTCCAGAAAATGATTGTTTGGAGCCTTGAGCAGACCTGTAGCAGTGTTTGGCCCACTTCTGTATAGCACATTTTGTAATAAATATTCACTAACAATCACAAGAAAAAGGATACGCATGCAAAATATAATGGAATATTATGCACATTATCAAGATTTAAAATGAACTCACCATAAAGGAAAGCAGTCATGTCAAAATACTGCAACCAAAGTTTCAAGACCAGTCAGTCAATTACATCTATAACTGTATTCAATGGCTTCACATAATAGCAGGCAAGGAATATACAAACAAAATCCCAAGACATAAAACATGCAAAGCTTCCTTCTATATAAATACCTTGAGACTGGCTACATGGATACAAATAAGCAAAGCAACTAACAGTATAATTATAATTAAAAAATATAGGTATTTACTACCATATAGGTATTTACTGCATGGTTAGACCGTGTGGTACATCCCTTTGATAGTTACAGGATTGGTGAATTTGTTTTCACTGATATGTTGTACCCAAGCCTTTAAAATTATAGAAATTTTGGGAGGTGTTGCAAACTGGAAGTGCTGCTAGAGCTGTTGGCTCCACGAATGCAAATGAACTTAGTAGTCGTTCACACTGGTTTGTATACACGCATCAAGCTTTATTTAGCAAATATATAAGCTGCATTTTGCTACATAACTTGATTTCTTTTTGTTGGAATGATAGGTCTGACATTAGATGCATTGCACTTAGAGTATTGATATCGGAGCTTTCTAATGCTTTTTGTGTCAACTTGTTGCAGTATACTTAGCGTGATGGTAACAACAAAGAGCTTAATCAACGTGAACTTCACAATGAGTAAGCTGTGGCTGGTCGATCTTGCAGGCAGTGAGAGAATAGCAAAAACTGATGTCCATGGGGAGCATCTAAAAGAAGCGCAGTATATCAATAAGTCCCTTTCTGCATTTGGTGATGTCATAGCTTCTGTGACAACGAAAAGCAGTCATATACCATACAGGTTTGTTGTTCTGATAAAAAATAAAGAGCAAGAGAGTTTTGCAATACTGTTTTCCAGTTCTCTCTTCTGCACTCTATGATTTGTTCTGTTGGCTTTTTTTTGTCAAGATAGAACTGATAGTAATGGTTTGGTGACAATAGGAACTCTAAGATTACGCATTTGCTGCAAGATTCACTGGGTAATTGTCTTTAACCTTACCAATTATACTATTAATTTGTTTCTTTGATTGCATAATGTCGACTATGGAGTGCTGGCTTCCCTTGCTTTGTTGACTTCTTTGATTTTGACCAGAATGGTAAAAATCAAGTTAAAACTTTTAACTGTATCTAGCTCAATTTAGTTGCCTCTGACACCAATATGATGCGTATTGATTTTCACTAATTATGTCCACCCAGGAGGAGATTCAAAGACTGTAATGTTTGTACAAATTAGTCCCCATGAAAATGACATGGGAGAAACATTGTGCTCATTGAACTTTGCCAGCGGAGTTCGAGGATTAGAGCTTGGTCCTACTCGGAGACAACAAGATGCTGGTGAAGTTTTCAAGTATAAACAGATGGTATGCTTTTGTCACATTGTTCCACTACTAGGGTGTCAGTGCTATTAGAAACTAACCATTTCCTTTAGTATATCTTTTTTTTTCTTTGCACTATGTGTTGAAATGTACACAACTTGAGAGGATTAGACAGGATGTAAAAGAGGCAAAGAAGATGGAAGAGAGCTTACAAAATATGGAGATCAAATTTAAGGGAAGGGAACAAATGTGCAGAAATCTTCAAGAGAAGGTGCAGATGGCTTGTGTTTTGCTTTCTTTAGTTTGTAAAACTTGTGATATTGACCATGCAGTATGTTAAAAATGTTAAAAATACTTGAATGGCTTTTACATATTAAAGAACTAGAAGCTCAACTGGCAAAGGAGAGGAAGGCTCGAGCTATATGTGAGACCAAGCTGAGAGAGCATCAACGCCAGTCAGAAAAGTTGCCTGAGAAGAAGGCTTCACTAGAACAAATATATGGGCACTTCTTTGGGTGACATTCACAAGGAACAACCATGTATTTTCAAAAAAATGGATCGTCCTGAGCATAATCAGTCACCTATAGCAATCATAGGCACACCTACATGGATTCTGGGAACTTTTCAACCCCTAAACAGTCTCCTACAACTATGAATAAGAAAACAACAAAAAAATTAGGCATGTAGCAGCTTCTAATAATCAGTCCTGCGTGTTATCAACAATAGGAGGAGCTTTCCAACAATGGTTTTGAAGTTTGGGTACTTTACGGCAATGAAACACCCCCCAAAACAACACGTGTATCCATTAAAGCATCAATCCATACCTGCATATGCACCTATAGCAACGTTTAGGAGATACGACATCTCTAGAAGATTTATTTCTCCTGTAATGGCAAGATTGTGTCATTTGATTTTCTGATTTTTCACAGACTATACTTGAGAAATGTGAATAACTTACAAGGAAAATACTCTTCTTTTCTTTCCATTCTCTCAACGTCTGAAGCTGTTTGCATCTCAACGTTTCTACCTTATTGGTTACATCATATAGGTTATAAACAGGGATCTCCTCCACTCCCCATTTTTCATACACATTGTTTATACACATTTTTTCCAGTTTCAGCATACAGTGTGAACAGAAAAAAAGGGATAAACAACAGTCAAGTCAGACCTTCAACTGTTGTATTTGACGGTTTAAAGCCATAACATCTCCAGAAGAATCCTCATTGACAATAACCTGATAGTAAAAACCAGTTCAAAATGTGATGGTTAGTTCAAACAATACATCAGATGATTGTAACAAATAAGCATGTATTATAAATTGAAAAAAGATGTACATAGATTGTTTTGAATGAATTTCTCTCTCTGAGCAAACTTGAGTGTACTCAATGTCTCATTTGCAGAACTGTCCACAATTTAAAAAGGCATTATGTTTTCACTGAAGATCCAAAATGTAATGATGACATCAATGGACTGTCAAAGGTAAATATATGTTGAGAATATTCTATCCAGTAACAAAAAATGGTCACAAACCATATTGATGAACTGATATTTGCAATAATTGTTGTTTTAGAGTTACCACCAAGCGAATCTTGCAAACATGTAGAAGTTTTAATAATCTGCACCAGGTTGGAATGAAGGTTTAATATCAAAGAAGAATCTCACTTTCCATGAATGTTTAGTTACCTGAAGAAGAAATGTAAACCTTGAATCTCGGTAAGGAATGTGGCATTGTTTTCCATGGGCCACATCCACTAAAATCATGATAACAAGGCTGCACATAATCATAAAAAAATCTTCTTAATGATATGTTTAAATAACAATTCAATTACAATGATTAGAAAAGGCTTATAAATCAAATAAATCAGCCCAGTAAATCAAATCCAAATGTGGATGAGAAATAGTGCAAATATTGCAATAGAGATGTTAAATAAAGATATGTAAAAGATCTGCATAACTACCCAAGAGTTGACAAGGATTTATTAATGTTGGCAGCTTCTTTCATACGATCGCCTTCTGCACCAGAGCTTTTCTGCCTATTTTAAAGTTAACAAAGAACGATCAGCTAACAGTCTGGAAAATGGTTCTGTAAAACTTAAAAAAGCTCCGGCTTTAACAAAATGCAGGTTTTAAGATACCTCTCTGAACCAGCTAGATCCACTAGATTAATCCTTCCATAAGGAATGTTGGCCATGGAGTCCTTTTCCCATTGGCTCTCTGAATTACATAGGTAAAAACACTATGTGATCTACTACTCTCGCGATTCATATTGGTCGCTGCAACTCTTCTGTTTGTAGCTCCCTGATAATCACAAGAACCATGACAATTTTAAGTTAAATGCAAATAATTGGCTTAAATTTGAACTAATCAAATTGAACATAAAGAGACTTGTCTTGTAAAGTACCAGAAGCAAAAGTTGAACAACATCATGCACATTTGTCACTTCAATCTCTGTAAGGTTTTCAACATATACACCCTTTCCAACATCTTCTCTCAACTGCACAAAAAACAATATACCTTGAAAATTAGAAGCTTAACTAATGAAATCTTGCTGCATGTGCTAATCACTACAAACGCAAACCTTCACACTATGCTCTTTGTATAATGTTTGAAGCTGAGAGAGTATATCTAGAATGATATTTGCAAGCTATGATAGCTCCCCTGTATGGCCAAAATGAACATTATGGCACAGAATTCTGCTAAACCTTATGAAGTATTCAATTTCAAACAACTTGTCTCTGCCCAATTTGAGGAGGGAGTCTACAGGAGGTTTGCCCTTTATGTAGTTAGATTACCCTTGAAGGAGATGTAAATAAAACCAGCACTGGAGGTGACCGTTTGGCAGTTCTATTTGTTGTGATTTGGCCAGAATGCATCCTACAAGAAATCAAAGGCTTGGAGGGTTATAAAAATGAACCAATGAACAGCGGGCCTTACCCTCAGCAAAGAGACAAATTTGACATTAACTGTGTGCTTGACAGCCTGCTGACATTAACTATGTCCATGAGACACCATTTCTTGAAGGAAGTTTGCAAGGCACATCCCAGGCATCTTTTAGATTGCCCCACACTACCTTTTCATGTCTATGATAGCAATCCATTCCGTTTTTTCCATAAAATTGAAAACTTGATATCTATGTTTTTCAAATAAAGGGTATTCAAATCAACAAATCTGATCCCCATGCATTTTTCTATAAAAATCATTCTAATATTCGGTATGTTTTGTTTGGGGCCAGGGGCAAAGCATAGCTCAGTTCCAATCACCAAGGGAAATAATGTATCCGCTAGTATCATCAGTGGACGCGAGAGACCCACACGCAAATGAAATTGTTGGGTATGCTACATAACTGCCACTTTCTTTTTCCAAAGAAGAAATTTGGGTTGGATTAGTATTAGTTCAATCAGTCAAAGGTACACCTCTTTGTGATGATATGTGCCCAGAATGGGCACATATGGGCAACTTTAAAACTCTCAACATGAAAGAACAAAAACCCTATGAAAGAACAAAGCATTGATATAAATTGCTATAAACCCTATGTCTTTGGAGATCTGTTTTCAGAAGCTAGCAGGCAGGTAGTCATCTTTGATGGACATGAACAGCCCTGCTCTGCAAATGACAGTTTTTCTGACTCCAGTAATATTCCTTTACAAGGAGCTATTGAAGTGCTTAGTTTTATTAAAGAGTGCATTTTTTCTCCAGATTGGCATTCTTCTATTTACAAAGAAGCCTGTCACCAACTTAATGAAGAATGTGTCAGTGCTCTTTTAAGAATGCTACAGCCATAGCTTTCAGTTGATGAAATAATGGAGGGGGCTGGTGTTTCAGATATGTCCTATGAAAAACACTTCCTTGAACATTTTCACAAAGCATGATTTAACCTGTTACATGAACTTGTTATGAGGTGTGCCTTATCCATCGAACTTGAAGAACACCTAGTAAATCAAGTTCTGAGGTAGAGGATGGGAGGTTTGCTTATACTGATGATGCTCTTGTTCTTGTAGCTTGCATTCTTATTATAAGGACATCCACAGGGTCCAGTTTGGGAGATGACTCCTTAAGACTCAAAATCTGCAAAGGCTACATTGGTTTTATTATTGAGAAAGTGAAAGCTACATATTCAGGGTGCTTAAATATCCAAGAAGTTTGTGCAAGTCTTCCATAACTATTTTATTTGGAAGTTCTTCTCATGGATTTTCATTCTTCAAATGCATTTGAAAAAATCAAAATGGCAGAGAAGCGTTTTTCTGAAAATATTGACATCCCTTTTGAGCATGCATGTCGGGGCACTGCGAAAAGCTGTGCTTTTTGTTCTTGATGGAAAAGAATGCGAAGATGATGCACTGTTTACACTAAATTTGCTGCTTTAAGCAGGTTATGACAAATCAAAGCAGGAAGAGCTCTTGGGGAAGCTAGGAGCTAGCTTTAAGCTTATAGAGTCTGTACTTGGAACTCTGACAAAGTTTAGAGGAATTGTGAGCAAAGAAAACACAGGGAACCTAAACAAACTTTTTCTGAGCTCCTCGTTGCATGGTTTCCCATCACATGTTCATCCAGGGAGTGCAGCTATGGTCTCTTCTACCCTTTCTGTTGAGGGATTTTTGTATACAATTGAGCAATTTTTCAGAGCAAGAGATGCATTAGGGGGAATTGAGGTGGCCCATCCTTTGCAATTGGAGATTGCAGTAGCAAGTTTTCCAAGCACATGGTAGCTATAAGAGGGTATCTTGTATGACAGATGGGTAAGGGGCTGTTTTTCCGACTTGGAAAGCACGAGAGAAGATGAATTTATCAATTGTTTGCTTGGGCACAAGAAAATCATAATTTTTTTCTTGTATTCTCCAAGGAACCAAATGGCTCCATTTTCCTCAGTTGGGTAGCAGAAAAGTGAGGAGAAAATATGGAGAGAGAGGTGGTGCTACAGAAAAAGCAACAAATCACATCCCATTGACACAACACTCTAGAAATATGTGGAGAAACTTGGCACTAGGTGAAACTCTGGTGGGAGCTACAGATGAATAACTTATATGTTTTAAGAACAATTAGATTGGCTCAATGAGTGAAAGCCCATTTGCTTGATAAACAAGGGAATGGACTTGTGAAGCACAGAAGTATATCACCCAATGTTCCCTAATTCATAGATGCAAACCTGTGCTGACCATCCCACATAATGCTCTGGCCAGTGTTTCATGATTCGGAAACATGCCATACCATACAATGTCATGATGTTTGGCTGACTCTGACTTTCTGACTTTCCAGACTTACTTAGATTCACAACTTCATCAATTGATTCCTGTTCTGCGTTGAGAAATTTGTAGCCTTTCAGAACATTAGGGAACCCAATTGCCCCTCTTGAACTGGAATGTATGTCTGCTAACTCCAAGACTGTGAAGAGAATTCAAAACGAGTTGTCTTTAGAAGTTCTATCAATTCTAAACGAGTTGTCTTCTAAAGTTGTTTGGGCGGCACCTGGACAATTTATATCCACCTTGGGTAATTTTGAATAGGTGGCAATTCGACAGTTGATTGATATTTTGGAAAAAGACAAAGAGAAAGCCCCTACCTCTCTGCATTGGCAGTTGTTGGCTGATCTAATTGCGAATGTGGTCCCCTAGGAAGTATTCCTGATTGTTCTTCTTCAATAGAGGAGAAGGCTGGATGCCTCATTCCTACCTGAGATCCCTCATCAACAGGCAGGTTACCCAGATTAGTAGAATTGTTCAAAATTTCCACACAGGGGTTGATTACTGGATGCAACATCTGTTGTCTGCAAGAACATGAGCCTGTTTTCTCCACCCTTCCAAGAATCATAAGCATGAGTTTCAAGGCATGATGTGAGTACACTTGAAGTGGCACTTTGTTGGTCTGTAGGAGATTTCCTATAGCTGCAACACAGAAGTGTTGGAAAAGGGAAGTAGTAGGAACTATAACTCCTATGAAATGTTGGAACCCTGTTGGAACCCTTGAATTCTAAGTTTGTCCCGCCAAATTTGTTGTGCAACATAAGTTTGTTGTGGCAGCTGATCCATACTAGCAGAGGATTATTGAGACATCTTTGGACCCACCACAGCCCATGCTACTGTTGTTTGGGCTATAGATAAGTATGTGCCACCTATGTGTTTGTCGAGGCCCTCACTATGACATAGTAATTCTAGTTGCTGCATTGGTAAAATAATGGTTAGGAGCTGCAGCAAAACAACTACATGTACAAATTACTTGCAATGTGCAATTAAACCAATAAATGCAATCAAAATGAGAGTTCTAAATTCAGAATCTGCTGGGCTGGTGGAAATGATTGTCAAAAGAAGTAGACACAAAAGTATTATAAGACTAATGAAATTTGTACCTGAAAGTAAAAGATCGCCAAGAGTTGTCCACTAGTTGCATTTTGATCATGAAGACCTGCATAAATGATAAAAGACAAGAAAATTATATCAGTAAATAATATATAAGCAAATAAACAGTCATTTATAAATGTAAAAAATCCTAGGAATACAAAAGTGGCCATATACCTGAATGAGATTCTCTTTGTTTCAAGAATAGGTTATTCTTTACTGAATAGGGCCAACCACGTGACGGTGGAAGCTCATATGGCCCCTCCCCCCCCTCACATGGCTCTCAATTCCCCTTACCCTTTAAATTATTTTGTTTACATAGAAAACATATAAAAAACTAAAAATATAAACATTGAAACATCAAATCACATAAACATATAAAAATCAAAACACAAGAAGGTAATCCATACAAACAACGTTCCATGTTAACATCGATATAAAATACAAGTCATGATATTTTACAATTTTCTCTTCGTGTGACTTTGTTTTTTTCGATTCAAAAAACCAACAAGTGGCATCTCAAATTCATGATTTTGCAATGTATCTGCTGAGCCCTGTCCTTCTGTGGTTTGTGTAATTTGCATGCCCTCATGTACCATACTCCTGGTACGTCGCTGAATAGGGCATGGAGGCCGTTGCGAACACGAAAGAACTGCAACAACGAAAAGACCATTTTTCTTAGGTTGAAAATTGATTCAAATCACTATTTCATTTTTTCGATAAACATTAAAATATCGCTTTTTACCTGTTTGTCTATCTGTGAAGGTCGGTGTTCCGACTGCTTCAGTCGTTTGTTCCTCTTCCAGTTCATCCTCGTGAGGTACGTGCTCTTCCATTTAAAGAATGAAATATGTAATTATACGTAAAAAAATAAATATCTATCATCAAAATACATATATATATATTTCTAAAACTCGCTACCTGAATCCCTATCCTGCTCCACATTATCATCCAACGGGTCCTCCCCAATATGAACTGGCACCCTCCCAGTACTGCTGGATTGACTGCTGCGGTTGCACTGTTGTTGCCAAACAAACATAAAAATATAGTTATTGGTCTACTGTGGGAAAATATGAAGCAAGAATGACTTTCAAATGTCCTTATTCATTCTATTTACCTGCATTCCCACAATTGGGCTGATTGGAGTCTGCCCCAAGCTTTTTCTATGCTCAACCACACTTTCAAAACCATACTTAAAACCAATCTTGAGGTCTTCCTCTGTGGCGGCATCTGCGAACGTACATCCCTGCAATATTCCAAAGAGATCTTTATTATTAGAGAGGACGCAGCATATTATGTGCTAGTCTAAAAGGACTCAAGAACTCAAAGTTCAATACTGTTCAATATGCTTAAAAACAATGAAAACTATTCTAAGAAAACTATGAATTTAATTAGCAGGAACAAATCTCAAACCCCAACACTCGGTAAGATTTCGAAAATTTATAAAAAAGGAATATTGCAAATTCTTACGATTCGGTGCCTCAGTTTTCTGTAGCCACCCTGGCCCAGTTTATGCTGGCCAACCTTATCCATTCTTGCCTTGGTTGCCGTGGAGGTGTCAGGAAACCTGTTTATGAAATTTATGACATATGTTAAATGTATGATTTGTTGCTTGACACAAAACATAAAATAAAATTGAGCATATCGCAATAGTTTAATTATACGTCATGTACCTTGCGTTATCAGTCCGTGGTTGTTTTCCTTGATTTCTTAACAAAATAAATTTGGCATCAGCCATAAGTGCCTTCCTCTCTTGCTCCGGTACCATGGGAGGGCGCTCATGCTTGGGGTTATCTAGCAGTTTTCCTGGATATTGGGCCCTGGTATATTTCAAACCATCTCCAGCTAACTTTAAAAACACTTTCTTGTTGAAAGTGTCACCGAACAAGTAAATCATGTGTCTAATCAATTCATCTTTTAAATTGCTGTTTTTTTTCACCACCCTGTGCGAATGGTGGGCCCAAACAGCTCCAATGCTTTGTCATTTAAGTGTCTGTAGAAGAAATTATTTCCTGCATAAACATTTACAGCTTAATTTACAATATTTTTAGAATATGTCCATTTCAATTTAATGAAAAACATTGTTGAAAACAATTAAAAAATACCTACCATCTTTTGTATTTTCATAGGAACGTATGCTTCATTGACTGGAAACGTCACATCTAGTGATCTGGTGCTTTTGACTCCTGCTGCTCCAGGAAAAGTTTCCTGGCCATCTACAGTAGCTTTATCTCCAGCTTCATGTGGAGTCCCAGGTGGCTCCATCTCATCATCATGCTCCATGTCATGATCATGCTCCATCTCATCATCATGCTCCATGTCATGATCATGCTCCATCTCATCATCATGCCCCATCTCATCATCATTGCCCTCATCATTGGCTTCGAGGCAATCCTAAAAAATCCTCATTGGTACCTTGCTTTGATGAGATTTTTTATGCAATGGATGGTCACTGCTACCAATACCTGTCTTTGCAGGTTCTCTAGCCTAGGGTTCCAAAAATTCCTACATACGGAAAACATCGAGTTGATAAGAACATTTGCAATAATAGAAAACATGTCATCAAATATGAAATCATGTTAAAGCTTAAAAAATTGTAATCGATGACACTTACCCCATAACCCTTTATTTTTTGTTGTAGCTCCACCATCATTGCCTTGTCATCATCTGTCTTGGGCCATTTGCAAGCAAAGGCCAGTAAATCCTTGTTTTCCCTTTTGAGGGCCAAATAGACCATTTTCATTGGGTCTATGGAGGTGAAAATTTCTTCCTCACTTACATTGTCATCCACATCCAGTGCACCATACTAAAAGCATGAAACAATAAAATCAAGGAAATTAATTGTAACATCATTCAAAAATTGTTCACCTATAAAATAATTGTTGTAGTATCAATAAAAATTACTGGATGCGGCGTAGTGGTTGGTGACTTCCCATGGTCACCCTGTGCCTATTGAGGCTCCACGGTTGACTTCCCACAGTCACCCTGTACCTGGTGAGACACTGTAGGTGACTTCCCACAGTCACCTCGTGGCCTTCCACGGTCACCATGTATCCTGGTAGTCGCGGGTGCGCCGTGAGCACTGCCGTCACCTTGACACAATAAATCAATTAGTATAAGTTGTGCAAATAATTGTACCATAAACAAAAATGAGGTTTTGCAAAAATTTCACCATAAACAAAAAGTATAATATGCATGTTATTATATCGATTGTAGTCATCAAAGCATTTACTTATTCTGGTCGAATTAAGTTACTATATTTAATAATCACCTCACGAGACGGTTTGGCAGTGACCTTCCACGGTCACCATGTATTGTGCTAGCAGCATTTGACACATGTATATTCTAAAATGTGATTTCAATTGCCTTCGAACAATAGCTATCACTCATGGTTCAATCATGCAAAATACATGGAAGAACTGGGCTCTTCAAATGAATGCAATCATAACACTGATGTTCCTTGCAAAAGGTGGCAGAGCATTTTAGTGCAAGATCAACAAAGAAATAATTATTCCAAATTTATGACAATTTTGGGAGATGTATCACCATATTCAAAGGTAGTTCTAATGCTAAATGAAGCATCCCAATACACCTGGCAGGTTATCTGGAAGTTCCAGTTTTATTTGTAAACAATTGTGGATTTAGTTCTTTGGTTATCAAATCCTAGTCTTTCTTGGTTGGTTTTCTATAATTGGGTTTTAGAGGGATTTTGATCCACAAATTTTGGATCTGAACTGATAGCATTAATTCTATATATTGTAAAACTGAGTTTGCAAAGGGGTTCAGTTTTGGAGGCTCGAGAGAGATGAAGAAGAACCCAAATTGTCACCTTCTTGAGCAAGTTTGCTATGAGCCAATTCAATGTTCTGATTGTGAATATGGAATGTGATACATCCTACAAGTTATCTAGAATATCTAATTTAGGAGCTTTGATTTCCATGTCCAAATGCATTTTTATAGCCATGACGAGGGTTGATAATTATTGAGAGTCCCTAATTTGAGAAACATTCCAACATGAGCAACTTCATAGCAAGTCTTAGGGTTTGTATGCTTCTAGGCCATAAAAATGCAACAAAGCTCCCAAAATTCACTAAATCCTTTTTGAAGGTCAACGTCTTACTTTTAGTTAATTAGGGTCTTATGAAGAGGGTTTTCAGTTTTTGAAATTTAATAGGGAATACAAAAGGAAAGGCTATTAGATTTGGGTTTTGGAGTCCAAGAGGCTAGGGCATTAAGAACACTGCAAGCTTGTTATCTTTCATAGACAGTGCTTCCCATGCCAACCCACCTCAGTAACAAAGCATATATGGATCCTAGGAGAGATTTGTATTGTCATTTCATCCAAAAATTTATAAAATTAAAATACAATTCTACAGCTAATAAATTTGTTACAGTTAAAGGTGGATTGTGTATTATGCATCATAGCCAAGAAAGGGTGATCACCTGAGAATTGAGTAGGATGGGTAACTAATGGTTACAAAGTTAGATCCCAGAACAGAGCAAACCCTCCATCAAAGTGGACAGAGAAATAGGGAGACGTGTTGAAAAGTATCTTAATAGGGAGATTGTGTACTAAAGTATCTTCACGTGTTGAAAAGTAACGATGCTGCAACATCACAATCCCAAAATATATGATTGATGTGTTTTCTGCCACTCTGCACAAAGGCCATCCATAGGCTAGCCAAAATGTGCTTGTTGTCTAGCCCTTGATAATGCGTTAATCAGTTACTCTGAAGTCTGAACATGAATGGTCAGGCGTATTAGTTAACCAGGGGTATCTCCATATAGCATCAATTCATTTGAGCCACGCTTCTTCGGGGTTCACTGACTTTCTGTCACTTGTTAACTTTACCAATCACGGCTGGCTGAACCCTACTTTCTGTCACTTGTTAATAGGGCTCGCTGAACCCTACCCAAAAGCAAGTACTGGATGGGGCCATTTTTAGTTTCTCAAGGATATGTGGGACTCAATGGTTTTCAAATTAGAAAATAATTGAAAAAAAATTGAAAACAAATTGGCAACAAGTTTCAATACAACTTTTTATACCCCAGATTGCCATCAATTTTCAAGAAAGAACCCTGCTTTCTAGCCTGTCAATGAATATACGAGATATGGCTGTGAAAACAAGTGGAAAACTAGGGGCATATTGTTTTGGTTGATTGAATATTAGCAAAGGTGGAAGCATTAAAAGACATACTTGGCCAGACATGTTCGATGCTCGTGGATGAAATTGGAGGGTGATAGGAAGCCTGCAAGCAAATGCGTTCACCTGGGATTTCTCGAGCTCCTAGCCAAGGGGAGCAGCTCTCTCCAAGGGGGACTGTCAACTGTTTGTTGACAAGAATTTAGGCCTATAGCAGATTGTCAAAAACCTCAACGCCTCAGATAAACCCTTGGATGCTGATTTAGGACCACGGGTGCTCTGAAACTGCCTCCAAGTGTTCTGTTCCTGACTTTGGGTGGCCTGACGAAATTGTGAGGAGATGCGAGGGTTGTGAGGGACAAAATTGGAGGCGGAAAATGGCAAATGCCTTCAAGGTAATTAGTAATTGTTTTTTATTAGTAATTGTTTTTCAATGTATTTATTAGTAATTGTTTTTTATTGTGTAAATAAATAAAACATGATATAAATTATTAATTATATAGGTTTGAAAGTATAAATAGGCTTAAATGTTAAGGTTAGTATTTACATAAATAATAAATGTATTTTTTAACAAATATTGGTTTTACCCTAAAGTTAATTGTACTACAAATTTTATTAGTTTAGTGCTGATTGAAATAACTATCTTAGAGATATTTAAATCAAGATTTGAATGAATTTTAATTTAAATATAAACATGTCATTTTTAAGATAGATTTGTGTTAGAAGACCATCTATTTTCTAGAAGAGAGCCAAAATCTCATAGTCATATAGAATGAGAAATGGACCTAATCGAGTTGGCATAATAGCAAGGAATATAGTTATGGTTCTCCAGAATATTTTGAAGAGGGGATTGTCTACAAAGACATATTTGAAGGTTTTTCAAGTGATTGAGATGCAATATAAAAGAAGTATAAGGTAGGATCTATGATAGTTATGATCATGACATTAGATACACATTATATCAACAACAAAAACCATGGACATTGAGATTCATATAAAAAATCAATGGTCGAATAACCCAGACAAACCAAGTATATAACTAGCGGTGATATAGGGTTTATGTTTCTAGGGATGAGCTTCTCTTGGTTTCAAGAATAGTTCATTCTCTACTAAACAGGGGCAACCACGTGAAGGTGGAAGCTCTAATTATGCCCCCTCCCCACCCCCTCACATCACTCTTAATTCCCCCATACCTAAATTGAAATAATAAATAAAGTCTAAAATATTATATTATACAAAATAAAAACATATAAATATCATCATATAAAACACATACCTCTATATATCATTCATCTTCTTCTTCATCAAACTCAATATCTGTAGCAGGATCTGGATGTAAATAGATATTTCTGAAAAGCTCATTCATATCATCATCATCATCTGCGTCATTTTCACTTATATAGTCATCGAGATCGTCACTGAGATCATCGTCATTGAGTTCTTCGGCTTCTTCATCTAACACATTGATTGCAGCAACCTGCTCATTATCTTCATCATCGTGATCTTCTTCTTCACGATCATATTCATCAATATCTAACTGATTATACCTTATTGGTCTTCCTCGTGGATCATATCTAACAACGTATGACCAACCTGCTTTACCTGGTACCTCTAAGTAAAATACTTCCTCACATTGACTTCGAAGGACATAAGCCTCTGTACCCGGTTCAAATGCCCTTGTATTAACCATGGTAAATCCATTAGTGTGCTCAATAACATTTCTTTCAGGATCACGTTCATGCATCTGTAGCCTGTACCATTTCACCTCAAACAAAACTATTTTAAAGGAATTAAAATCACACTCAATTATGTCCTCCAAATGCCCATAGTACCTATTCTCTGTTTCTTCTGGATGTTTGTCACTTCTAGAGGAAACATTGTCGACCTTAAACACTATGGTTATCCCACTATCTGAGGTTTTCATCTTATCATCCAACGATTTGATATGAAATTTACGACCATTAGACCACATACCCTTGTGGTGTTTCAACTGCAACATGGACAACAAGTGAAAAATAGACATTGTAAATAAATATTAAACTTCATACAGGGCTTTGTACTAAATATATATTTCAAAATATAAAAAAAAGCAATTACATTGAAAAATGGAATTAACTAGTAAAATACGTGTATAAACAATTTACTTGCATGTTTATCTTTTAAACCATAGGCTAAATCTACCTCCCTTTGCGACGTAAGATCAGGATGTTGATGTCGATGACGATGTGCTATTTTAATCATCTTACTGATCCCCTCCCATGACAACCTACCAAATTATTCCTCACAATCTTCTATCCAATGCTCCATCCAATCAAGGTTGTTCGCAAAGTATAAGTGTAAAGCATCCCACACTCGAGCAACTATATGAGAAAACAAGAAATCAAATATATCATGAATTAGCTAGAATTAAATGCATATAGTTATATAAATTTCAAAAACAAATGTGTAATATATTAATTCCATAGCATTTATTAATAAATACCTTTTACAGTACGCATTCTACCTTTCCCCAATAAGACCTCCCCTTCAAATTTCTTGATGGGGTCGAGATGCCAAATGAGAGGCACATTCATATTTTCTGCTAATTTAGGTAGATATTGATTAATATACACCATGGATTGATATACCATATATCCCTCAACCATAGAACCCTCAGGACGTGCTCTTTGCCTAACAAAAGCCTTCAATGACTTCAACTGCCTCTCCACCATCCACATCAACCTTGTGCTTACTGGTCCACATAGTTCAATCTCCTCAACTTGGTGTATGAGGTAGTGTTCTTGTGCATTGAAAAATTCTGGAGGTAGATACTGTTGCATTTCACACATCAGTCGGGGAATTTCTCTCTTCCAATACCGTATATCTTCTTTATGGATTTCTTTCGATGAAAGCCACCTACAAATGATGCATTAAAATAATATCAATAATATTGCATATATAAATCACAGAATAAGTTACATATCAATCACAAAAGAGGTACATTTTCCATATTCCTCATTACTTACCTCATGTACTTGCCAAGAACATAACTAATTTGTTTTATGTTGTTGTCCAAGTCATCTGGGAGAGATAAAGGAAGAACATACTATAACAAAAACATATAATTAGTATTTATTTTCAAATAAGAGAATAAAATTAACAAAATAATGCATACAAATAAGGCTAAAATATATTAAAACCTAATTATATTTACCTTAATGAATGTGTTCCAGTCATGCGTTTTAACCCCACCAAAATCACCTTTTTTCGTTAAGATATTTTGTATGTTTGACGAAAAGCCCGTGGGAAACCTGATTTTTCGAATGAACTCTTTTACAGAATTGCTTTGTTGCTCCGTCAATAACCAAGGAAGTCTAATATTACGTTCATGACCATCGCCGTTGGAATTAATGATCACACTTTGCAATGCGTGATTAGCCTCATGGATGTCACTACAAATCTTTCCAATTCTTTCTTTGTCAGTCCTTCCATCTAAAATACGCCATAACATTGCTGTTATGTTTTTCCCAATATGCATTGTATCAAACAAATGAACTATTTGTAGGTGCTCGTAGTATGGCAACCTACTGAATTGAATCGGGTAACTTTTCATCCCTCGTGGAAGCCCATTCGCACCTTAATGACATTAATGAAATAACAACAAAAATAATATTCAATGTAGCTACATTAATACATAACCGCGCTGAACAAAATTCACAAAAAAAACAAGCATTTATATAATATATGATACGTAAACCAACTGCATACCTTGACGATTTCTATTATATTCCAGCTTCCATAAGTGAGGTGTCATTCTTCGTGGTTTTTTTCCATTCTCTTCTTTACCATTGAATTTTTCTTTGTCTGTAGTTCGATATGTATGGTTCTTAGGAAGAAAGTGCCTATACTCATCAAACACTTCCTTCCATAGACTTCTTGAACGACGAGATTTTATCCTGGGACCACAAGTTGGACATGCAAATTTACCCTTTGTTTGAAGACCTGCACGAAAGATGAATCAATGACGCAGTAAATTAGAGTTACAATTGAAATTAATGCATGATATATATATATATATATATATATATATATATATATATATATAACGTTAACTCACAAAATAAAGTAATTACAATATACCACAAAAATGTGTTAACCCTGGAGCATCGTGAATTGTCCATGCAAGTATTCCATGGAATTGGAATCGTCTTTGCCCTATTGGTCTACAGATGTCGTACATAGTGACACCCACCCATAACTTCAACAACTCATTGATAAGAGGCTCAATATATACATTCATATCTTTAACCTGGTACTTACCTAATTGGTTAAACATACATATAAAATTGCTTTTAGCTATAATATGCATTATATATATAAAAAAACCATAACTATCATGCACGAAAATAAAAGGAAGCATTTTATAGTCATACTTTCAAGTAAACACATGCAAGTTAATTACATACCTGGAACAATCATTGCCAACATTGTGTGCTCTCTCTTGATCGTCATCCAAGGAGGAAGGTTATTGTTTATAACAAAAATAGGCCAGACTGAGTAGGTAGAACGAAGCTCTCCAAATGGATTGACGCCATTAGCTGCCAATGAAATTCTAACATTACAGGGGTCTTCTTTAAAAATTGGCCACTTTTCTTCAATGAACTTCAATGCAGAACCATCTGCAGGAATTCGAATAACATCATCTAGACTTCTATTCTTAGCATGGAAATCCATAAACTGTGCTATACTTTGACACCTGAACAACCGCTGGAAACGTGGAATTATCGGAATGTAACGAAGAACTTTGCGAGGCACCTTTTTTGAAACTTTATCGGTTCGATATCTACTTATTTGAAAATGTGGGCATTCGTTTTCTAATGCATATTGTCCATAGTATATGATATGATCATTAGGACAAGCATCAATAGCTTGATACTCCATTCCAATTTCTTTCATAATCAAATATACTTCTCGATATGTGCGTGGTAAAATATTTGACGTCGGTAAAAGAAATTCACTTAACAATCTACAAAATTGAAAAGAATAAGTATCTTATAAACAATATTACTCATCATTAATATAGCATCCATATTTTACAAATAAAAATAACAATAGAAATATAGGACCAAAATCAACCTTAGAGGTAATTGTGAACATGCATACATAGATAATTAACAAATTACATACCTTAGCATCTGTGTGAAACTGGTGTTTGATAAACCATTCAAAACCTTGAAGTTCACCAACAACAATATAGCAGATAGAAGATTTGTTGTTGAGCCTTCATAAAGAGGTTGCTGCGACTTCTTGATTAGAGGATCAACATCAATGTCATGATCACTATCATCATGGCTGTCGTCCTCATCCATTGAAGCAAATGTGTCATGGATCAACCTACGTATCTCATCTTCCTGATTTGTATCGGTAACGTTATATCCATCCATGTCAACGTCATTAAGAACTTGATCAGCTCCAATATTCTGATCACGAATTTGCTCACCCTGTAAAGGAGTATTTCTGCTAGAACCTGGCAAATTATAACTATCTGGAGGCTAACATTTTGGGGGCATTGTCTATATATGTACAAACAATGCAGTGAAATTAGTGTGTATAGAGCATATAAAATTATGATAAGACATTTTACTAAAAGTCATGACATGACGACCATTAGAGAGAATACATTAAATACTGAATAACCTCTTACCAAGGGACGATATTCATTTCCCCCTTCGGCATGTCCCTTATCCCTACAATGCCTTTTAGCTATTGTTATTAAAAGTCTTCTTCTTTGCAAACCCCTACAATCATTGCACGGGAAATAACATTTTCCATCGCCCCTCGCCTCTAATGCCGCTCTGAACCGAGCAAGCTTCCTTGCATTTTCGTTCATGGTGACAAAGCCTTGTGGTGACAAGAAATTGTCTTACCTACACCATACCAAATAGTAAGTTGTCAAATACATCACAAACCACTATTCCTTATGTTTCATCAATTTTCTTTATGTACTCACTATCATCACATAACGACTAATATATCATGTACCTCTCCAAGAATAACATCGTATGACATGAGAATAACATGGCTAACTCAACCTCATCAATGAAGTGAATTAAAAGAAGGAAATTTAAGTCCATGAAACTTGTGGGTAGTTTCCTTTTAACCACACAAAAAATCTGAACTATATGTTGATTACACATTGTACTGATAGCCATGTGCACATCATTTGACGTAATCCAACATAAAAAAGTAAATAATTTTGATATGGAACATTGTAGGTTCTAATGGAAGTCATGGTTCCCACAATTGTGCATGAGCAATGGATAATGGTACTAAAAATAAACACAAAAAAATTAAAGTAAGCATATTAGTATGAGTGCATAACATGTAACCTACATTGTAGAAAAAAGAAGCATGTAATATGCATACATTCCTTTGGAAGGTTTAGAAAATCATGTGATTTCAACCCCAACAAATGTCCTTCTATGGTGGAATAGCATTGTAGAGTTTATTTGTATAAATAAGGAACCTTCACACCCAGTATAACATCCTTTTTCTAGAGAGAGATAATAAAATCTATGGACATGACCTTCTTTACAATATCAAGAGGGACTAGTCTCTCCTTTACTTTCTTGTATGTTATCCATTGTTTGAAAAATATTGAACATTAGATCAATGATATTAGTAAACCACAATGAATTTAGTATGTTCACACATCAAATAAACCATTGATTTAATATGCATCATTTGAAAATCATTTCCAAACATGATTTAAGACAAGCTTCATAACCAGTAATTCATAACCAGTAATGCATAAGAGATGGTGTAAACTTCCAACGTGAATAAGTTAATGAAAAGATTTAACAAATTTGTTAATAATAAAATAAAACTTAAAGTTGAACCGTAATTTTATTTTTACCCCACAACTATATAAATATGAGACTAACAGGTTGGCAAAACAATATAAGTAAATAAAGTGAAATTTGAAAATAAAGTTTAAATATAAAAAACATTAAATAATAAAACTAATATAAAAATGAGTTATATTTAAAAGTAATAATTATTTTTCATAATTGGGAAGAAAAATCAATTAAGCTCTAATTCAAATATGTTCAAGTGTGATAATAAGAGATTTGACAAATTTCAATGTATGGACCTTTGTGTTCAACAAAAGTGACCTAAAATGACAATATTGAAGACTTTGATGAAAATATTATTGTGCGTTTGAATTTCCCATATAAAAAAAAGTCCCTTTTTGCATGCATGTTGTTCTAATCTAAAATATTATTGGGCATTTGAACTTTCCATATAAAAATAAAATTGAATCCCTTTTTACATGTATGCTGTCTTAAACCGATTCCAGTAGAAGGCATTAAACCTTGAAAGAGGACACATAAGCTACACAAGAAGCAAAATCTTTCAAGCGAATTCATCCAATACTACCAAAAAAAAGTTAGTAAAAGAAGAACATTGTGAAGATAAGAGGATGAAGGCCTAAACATAATGTCTATCCATGTTTGGAAGATTGGAAATCATTTAGTATGCATCATTTGAAAACACAAACAAACCTTGCACGTTTAAAATCCGAACTATGTAGATCTAGATTGTTCACCAGCAGGAGACGGAAATAATAAACAGCTCCAACAATCACCCGAAAATAGTGCTGCAACAATGGCAAGTGTGAAGAAAATCTCGTTAAGGTGTTCATTTTTATAGAAATCTTAGACGTCGCTATAGCGACGGAAAACATTGACTTTTTGCGCCCTAGGTCAAGTTGACCATTGTAAAAAGCCAGTAAAATCTCAATGCCCTAGGTCAACTTGACGATGCCGTCGCTATAGAGACGGATAGCCGTGGATACAGCGACGTATATCTCTTTAGCCATGGATACAACGACGGATAAGACTCCCTGCATGGATACAACAAAGGCTAGGCGTGGATACAGCGACGCCTCGTTCCTGTTGCTTCCGATTTTACACCAAGAAGTAAGAAACGTGGAAAACCTCCGTGGAAAAATCTGCGCTTTTGTACTAGTGAATGTAGCAGAAACTCCAGATGCAGGATGACACGTTGGAGATGGCAATGAAACTAGAGGCTTCACCTCTAGCTGAAACTAGCACATGCATGAAAAATCTACAAAACTAGTTGGCTAATCTCAGATTACAGTTGCATGAGCTTAGGAAAGGGAAAGAGGTTGCGCAAGACATATGGTGCATAAGATGTAAAGCACAAGGCCATATGAAATACAACTCTCGAGTTTTTGTAGAATATCTAGCAACAGGGGCTCCTAACCCCTTACCACAAACCCATGGACCGTGGTGTGAAATATGAAAAACACAAGGACATCTACCTCACCATTTCCCTCTACTTCAGAAGTACGTACAGACACCTAAGAAATTATGCTGCGTCTTCTGCAAGTCTGTAGGCCATGACGAACACGATTGCCGAGCCTATGATCTCATGGTTGGGAGAAAGCAAGACATGTACAGAGTCAAATCAGAACCACAGGGTCCAGCAGCAGGACCACAGCATGATCCGGCTTATGGTGGCCGTGGAGGAGGATTCAGAGGACGAGGACGTGGAGGAGGCTTTGGCCATGGAGAAGGCTTTGGCCGAGGAGAAGGCTTTGGTCGTGGTCATGGACCAGTTACTTGTTACAACTGTGGAGTTATAGGACATTACGCTAGGGACTGTCAGAGATCCACTACCACATGTAATTATTGCAAATCTTATGATCACACTATAGAGGAATGTCCTACCTTGACAGCTAAGATTAGAGAACCTAAGCCAGCAGTACACCAGAACATCCAGCTTATTGCTGCTGAGCAGGAAGAGCCAGAACCAAGAGTCAACATTGTGACTCACAGCGCTGTTTCTACCAGTGAGACATCGCAGGATACTGAAGAGAACACAGGTCAGGAGTGGGTGCGCAGAGCTCCTAACAAAGCAACACCACTTGACCTGCAGAAAAATAAACAGACATTTCAGGAAGCTAAGACTTTCTTTGATGACCCTATGCAATTGGGATCGCAGGTACCGCTGTCTAGGGGCATACCGCAGGAAGCACCTTGTGGCGTTAGCCCTGTACAGATATCGCAGGCTACCACATCAGGTACATACGACGAGGACGAGATGACAGGAAGTGTACAATCTTTCCTGCGGAGTTTTTTAAAACTCGTGAGAAATGAGCAAGCTATCACAGAACTTCAATGCATCATAGATCAGTGTCATCCATCTTCTTCCGGGAGTAGTACACAGCATGCTATTCATAATATTACGAGACATACAAGAACAGGAAGAGAGATGTGACTCACAGCACAGGTTGGAGAATTTAAAATGGATGAGGTGATCCTAGATCTAGGATTAGACATAAATGTTCTGACTAAGCAGAAATGGGAATAGATGGGTATCCCTAAGTTAGTCAGATTGCCTATCCATCTGAGATTATCTAATCAGTAGTGGGTATCACCCTTGGGTCGATTACCGTAGGTACCAGTTGACATTGACAGAGTTCACAGCTTTGCGGACTTTGAAGCTATAGAAATCATTGGCAATAGTCGACCATATCCAACATTACTAGGCATTGATTGGGCGATCGGTAACATGGGCGTTATCGACCTAAAGAGAAGACAAATGACCTTTGAGGACGCGTAGATCCGGGTCATCACACCATTGGATCCTTTTTAGGGTCCTAGATATATTAAACCTATTCGAGCGGAGGAAGAGGCACATAACATGGAGAGTCTCTATCAGATGACCGCGAACCAGAGTGACTACATCAATCCAACCGTAGAAGGGAACATTAGTTGGCGATACAATAGCTCATGCGCATCGGATTCAGATGTTGTTCTAGAGAACTAGTAGAACAAACTTCACAAAGTCTCAGTGCACATATGCGTGTACTTGACTAAGTCACTGCGATGGATTGGTGCAGAGATCAATGAGATTCCATCGTTTCATGGTCTAACGGATATCCAGGACTTTCTCAAGCAATTTGAACAACAAGTTCCCCACGAGCAGAGGATCGCAGCTATAAACCTTGTAGTACGAGCCACACCTGCAAGATGGTGGTATGCACATAAAGAGAATATCGCATCATGGGATGATATTAAGAGATTGACGGCGATCATATTTTCTATCGACAGAGAGTATGTCCAGGAGAAGTACACAGGAGAAAGTGACCCCAGGTCACATATTCAAACATGCGAACACAATTGGTCAGACATTCCCGAGGATGAATGGGTTCATCGATTCATTCACACTTTGGACCCAGTTCCAAGGAACTGGTACACAGAGACTGAATTACGCAAAGGAACGACTACATGGCCACTTATGATAGAAAACTTTCTACTCACCTTCGCTTTTGAATTTGAGTACCCAAATGTTGATCAGGCCCTAGATATAATAAAGATCAAGTTATTTGAGGATTGTACCCTATCAGCTCAGACTGAGCCTGAGTGGGCCATTCAGTTAAAAGATGTGCTTGAGTGCTATAACTTCGAAGCATAACCAGAGGATGAGGATGAGGATCCTCACAACACCAACATTCCGGAGTCAGAAGGGACTCACGATGTTGAGGGACCATAGCTAGAAATTCTAGCAATCAGAGAGCCGATTAAGATTAAAAAGATCAATATTGGCACAGACACAGAACCAAAGTTTGCCTCTATTGGAGACTACTGGAACGATGAAACAGTCCAACAGATTGCAGACTTTCTACATGACTATCAGGACCTATTTCTCACCAAGTTCACAGAGATGAAGGGAATATTCAGAGACCTGGGAGTAATGAGGATACCCTTGAAGGAGGATGCTAGACTAGTCAAGCAGTGTCCATATAGATTAAATCCATGCTATAAATAAAAATTTAAGGATGAGATCAATAAGATGCTAGCGACAGGCATCATTGAGCCCGTAGAAGAAAGCGAATGGGTTAGTCCCATGGTTGTGCAAGACAAGAAAACTAAAGGAGACATCAGGATCTGTGTCGATTTGTGTAAACTCAACGATGCATCACTTCATGATCCATTTCCGACACCTTTCACTGATGAGGTGTTAGACAACGTGGGAGGACAGGAGGTCTACTCCTTCACTGATGGCTTTTCAGGCTACCACCAGATCAAAATCCATCCAGAATATTGATCCAAGACCACCTTTGCAATAGAATGGGGCTCATTCCAGTATACGGTAATGCCCTTTGGTCTTAAGAATGCACCAGCTATCTTTTCTAGAGTAGTAGTTGCTATATTTAAAGAATACATCCATAAATTCCTAGAAGTTTATTTTGATGATTGCACTGTATTTGGATTATTTGACAAGCACATAGGAGACTTAAGACTGATGTTAGAGAAATGTATGCAGTACCAGATTTCTCTAAACTTGAAGAAATGTATATTTTGTGCGCTATTTGGTATTTTGTTGGGTCATATTGTGTGCAGACAAGGCTTGATGGTAGATCCCGCAAAGATCGCCATCATTGTAAATATTCCAGCACCCAACTCAGTCAAACAATTGAGGACAGTACTTGGTCATATCGAGTACTATAGAAAATTCATCAAGAGCTACGCAAGGATTACAACACTGATGGAAAAACTTCTAAAGAAAGATGTAAAATTCCTATGGAATGAGGAATTTCAACAGAGCCTAGACACACTTAAAGAGAAGATGGTTACAACACCCATCCTAGTATTTCCAGACTGGACTAAGCCGTTTCATGTACATGTGGATTCATCTAGCATCACACTAGGGGTTGTTTTAACTCAACCAGGAGAAGGGGATATTGATCATCCTATTGCATACTCCAGCAAAAAGCTATCGACAGTAGAAAAGAACTACACCATGACAGAAAGAGAAGGCTTAGCTATAGTGTACGCACTGTAGAAGTTCAGGAACTACCTATTGGGTACCTTGTTCAAGATGTTTACTGACCATTCTGCATTAAATTATCTGGTCAATAAGCCAGTGTTAGGGGGGAGAATCTGCAGATGGTTACTCCTCTTTCAGGAGTATGATTTTGAAATCATTGTGAAACTAGGAAGATTGAACACCGGACCTGATCATCTGTCGCGGATAGACTCAAGAGAAGAGCCAAGTAACCTAGAGGACAATTTTCCCGATGCGCAGTTGTTTTCTATTCAGATCACAGACGATTACTATGCTGATATCATTCACTTTCTTACTACAGGATTAGCACGTGAGAGTTTACTAAGCAGCAAAAGAAGCAGTTGGTTGTTAAAGCAGCAGACTTCACCCTAATCACAAGACAGTTATACAAGTTAGGTCCAGATGAAGTCCTGCGCAGATGTGTGATGCCGCATGAAAAAGATACTATCATCAGAGAGGCACATTCAGGAACTGCAGGAGGTCATTTCGTAGGAAAGTCGACTGCGCAAAAAATCATAGCTGCAGGATTATTGTGGCCTACGTTGCACAAGGACACTAAGGACTTTTGCAGATGCTGTGATATCTGCCAGAGGGTAGGAAAACCCTCACGGCGAGATGAAATGCCACTGCGACCGCAGGTTACACTGCGCGCATTTGACAAGTGGGCTATAGACTTTGTGGGTCCTATAAACCCACCAGGAAACGCAATGGTGCGAGATATATCATCACTAGCACAGTTACCTCACCAGATGCACAGAGGCCAAAGCAGTAAGAAATTGTGATGCTGCTACAGCCACACGGTTCCTATTTGAAAACATCATCAGTAGATTTGGATGCCCAGTAATTTTCATGAGCGATCAAGGCACACATTTCTTGAACTGCACCATTGAGGCCTTGACGGAAGAATTTCAGATTCAGTACCATAAGAGCACTCCCTACCACCCACAGGCTAATGGTACGGTGGAGGCATTTAACNTACTAAGATCTGCAACAGCCAAAGGAATGATTGGGACCTCAGAGTTAACGCTGTATTATGGGCGTATAGGACCACATGCAAGAAACTTACAGGACACACACTTTTCAACTTGGTGTATGGACAGGAGGCTGTTATGCCTATGGAGTATATTTTTCCCAGTTTAAGAATCGCTCAGATCACCGGGATGACTGATACAGACACGGTGCATGAAAGGCTAGCGTAGTTGATTTCCTTATAGGAAGACAGATTCATCGCAGGCTTCCATCAGAAAGTGCAGAAGGCACGAGAAAAAGCTTGGCATGACAAACACATTAAGAGCAAGACCCTCCAGATCGGAGACCTAGTACTCCTCTATGACAGTAAGTTTATTAATTTTCTAGGGAAGTTCAAGATGCATTGGCTGGGGCCATATCAGATACAGCAAGTTACAGAGGGAGGTGTCCTTCAACTCAGAAAACTGAATGGGGAGCTTCTTCCCACATTGATTAATGGCAGTAGGCGTAAGCTCTATAGTGATAGCCACTCCACCTCTCAGCCCTATCTTAGACAGCTTATGAGCGTGCATATGTCCAGTGTAGTTGAAAGGAGGCATCGCACCGAGAATCAGTCTACACCAGCAGGTATTCTAAGTATGAGGAATCGCATAAGGTTGGTTCATTTAAAAAAAAAATAGTTGAGCATTGTTTTGAGCAGGTGATGCAGTGTAGCATCATGGCAGAGTGATGTTTCCCCGTGCCACGTACCCAGTTTGCAACAGGACAGAGGGCTAGTCAAGTCGGCTTCTGACAGGAAGTTAATGAGGGAATTATCGGTATATCTTTTACCATAGATCTGGTAGCAGTGTAATCAACTATCCATATTTGGAAAATATTCGACGAGACCAACGCCTGTACACACACACTTCGAGGGAAATTTGATCGGAATTGAGCATTTATTGAGGATCAGATGATGGGTGTGGCCTCGTCCATGCAATTAATACGATCGACGGATTCAGTCTAGATGATCGTTGCATCCGGGATTATCGTCTTCAGCATAAAAGAAGAAATTATTCATTCGGGAGGGTTACATTTGCAAGAATTCAAGAGCTATAGAGTGCATTGTTAAGTTTCCCCTGTGCAGAGCTAATTCTGTTACAGAGTGCTGCGATTTCCAGAATTCGCAGCCATTGCCCATCTGGAGAACTCCACCCAGTGGGTTCTGTCCAAGGAGGAACCTATAGAAGCGATGTTGGACAGATTTGAGTGAGGTGGCCTGGCGTCCACCATGATGACGCCGCCCAAGGTTGTGAAATTAGGTGCATCACAAGTCAGAAAGCTGCCAAGGATGAGAATTCAAGTGCAGGATGTAGAAGATTTCATCAAAGTCTCTACTAAGGAGAAGAAGAAAGATGAGTCGATCACTAAAGATAAGAAAGCAAAGCAGAGGAATGACGAGAAGAAATATCCCACCAACAAGAAAGTAAAAATGATAAAAAGAAAGCAACGGGAGAAGTCAACCGACCTATCTGATCAGCTAAGAGAAGAACAAGAGATTGCTGAGGCAAAGAAATGAAAATCTGTTGATCAGAGGCAGCATGAATACCTGGAGTGATTCGCTGAGAAGAAATTTGAAAGAGGACAGCAAACCCAACAAATGGTAGAATTCCAACATGCAGACAAAGGCTTTTCCTCGGAATGAAATTCATGGTTTGTATCACTTTCACATAGAAGGCTCTAGGTCGAGCGACATGTTTTAAGAAGCCTGAAAGATACAGATTTATATCTTCCTTATAGCACGATCTCTAACCCAGATAGAGAGGAGTTCTCGTGATACCATGGATTTGAATCCTTATGGTAAGCACAAGAATAGCAGGTCTTGCAAGCGGCGAGACTGCGAGCATAACAATAAGGAAAGGTAAGAGATACCTACGAATTGATGCAGCAGATGACTCTAGTATTAGTCAAGCTATGCTTGACTCGGTACAAGAGCGTGTCGAGGCTATGTAGAATGAAGTTGTAGGACTTCGCGACAAGCTTCAGTGCACATCGCAGGAAGCCAAGGAGAAGCTACAGTAGGAGAAGCCCACTGGTAGTGGCTCGGGGATGAGCCACAAGTAAGTGTTAGGGGACTGTTGGAGCAAGGTCCCGCAGCTACAGAAGAAGCTGCAAGTTTAGTGGATAGATAGTTTTGGCAAAGAAGAGGAGATAAGGTAAAGCTATGACACCGTAGTAGGTTTCTAGCTACAGATCAGAGCCGAAAACCGTGACGGTTGGGACAGAAAAGTCAAGAAAGACGAAAGTACTTGAGCGTCCAAGAAGAGAGAGGTCACCCACTACATTAAAGGCATCGATTAAGATAGGAGGGAAATGAGGCCGAGGTATTGAAGACGAAGTACAGAAGATGGGAAGTGGTGCACAGTACCCATGGTCAGCGCTGGGAAGCATGGAAGACTGCAAAGAGCTGTGGTGTGATGGAAAGAGGCTACCTCAAGTACATATATGCTGATTGTCACTAGTTAGGGTTTTGGGTTACTGTTGGGACAGGACCACAGTGTTGTAATGGCGAGACCTTCAGGCTGCCTATAAAGGGATGTAATTTTGTATTGTAAAAGGTTAGCGAGTTAGCATTTCCGAGCCTTTGAGCCATTTAGCTAAGTAGCTCATAATCAGCTGTAGAAGCCAAGCTCTGGTTCTGTTCTTAGCTGTAGTTATCTTACTGTAACCAGTAGCTGGCTCGTAGAGAATGCATGTAATGATCCGCAGGGATCGACAGAGAGGGAAGAGTATATTGTAAGAGGTGCAATATAGAGAAGAGAAGAGATCTAAGAGAGAAGGGCTCCAAGCTGTGTGTGGAGTTACCTAGAATATCTCGAGCTGCATATGCGGTGCAGCAGAACTGTGTTTACTTCCCCTGAGCTATAATAGAAACACAATTCTGTGGACGTAACTTCCATCCTGGAGGTGAACCACGTTAAAATCGAGTGTTATGTGATTGATTCATGTGTTGTGTTTATTTGTTGCATCTATTAGTTATTAGATGAACCTTGCTTACAGTTTAATGTATGAATGCGTTATTCAGTTGCAACACTATAGAAGATAAATGCAAGTTGAAGTCCTTAAGTATTTTGTATAAGAGTTTATCTAGGTTTCATCTCAGATAGTTAAGAGTTGCAGAGTTAAACAACCTTGTATGTTGAGTCCTGTAAGTCGGACACAAGTAGCACTAAGTACGTGGAGCCGTAGTGGTAGGATATCGCAGGGAGGTGATATCACACCAGCAGAGGAGCTGTGGTGCGCTGCGGTTGAGAATCTAGCATAGGAGGGAGTTACGTGTTGGCCGAGGCACGGCAATGCGATAAGGGCTAGATTCATAACGAGTAAGAGGAATTTGTGCATCGCAGAGAGAGAGAGATCTCATCGGCTAGAAGAGCTGCGAGACACAGAGGCTACCACAGAACTTGGTCGAAGACACTTGAGTCTTTGGCCAACCCATTAGAGTCACTTCGGGTGAGACTTCAGGCCGCTCTACAGTCAGTCGCTGAAAGGGCCAGTGAGCTAGGGGTGTTGTTGGTTAAATACAATAAACCCAAGTCTGCCCATGCAAGCCAACAAGCATTAACAATTTAAGATAGATCTCACCTCTAATTTTGATGACAAAATCACTTGGGAACTACCACGTTCCTCCCAACCATGACCCGGAACTGTTCTTGGTTTTAATCCAGACCCCCCTAAGCTGGACTGAAACATGCAAGTAGCTTAGAGATCCCATGGTAAGGTTTTCTAGCTGGTGTATCAGATCTGGATCAGTTCTCCTTTTCCTTCCAGGAAATGTTTCTTCAAGAATTCACTTAAGAGAAAACAGGAAAAAAAATGACTCCTCTCCAATGATAGATCATAATCCTTAGCCTTTCCTTGGCTTGAGTCTTTATAGACATACTTTTTATTCAAAGGGACAGTTAAATCAAGAAACATTGGTTTCTTGATTTAACCCTTTTCAATTAATTTTGGTAAATCATTAATAATTTAACTTTGGAACTCTCTAATAGTTCCTAGTTGGAATTTTATAGACATTATACTATTTATTAATCTTTCATAATAAATAATAATTGATGGATCTCTTCTTATTTCTTTCATTTATTTATATTGTTAATATATTTAATTCCTTATACATAACATGTATAAAGTACATAATAATATAACACTTTATTAACATTTGTCTGTGGGCATCATATATCATGATCCCTAGAATTAATGACACTTCTTCATTAAGGTCAAGTAGGTAGATGGTTTAGGTCTACTAGGTTAGGCAACTCTAAACATCCTTGCATGTTATATTTCCCTCAGATAACCTGGTAGCTCTTCGGTACTTTGATGAAAATACAAAATTTAAAAATTTCATTTAATCACTTATAAATAAGTATGATGAGATCAATATTTTTCTCGAGTCGTTTTTCACTTGGAAGTTTATTAAATTCTTTTCAGTAACCCCTAGCACTTACCAGAGCCCATACTCAACGATTTAAGAGGGAGTTACAATTCAGTGCAATTCCAAAGCTCCTCGCTCAATAGTGGTGCTAGGATGTACTTGTACGATACACCTAGGGATACAATGGCCAAGGATCCGATGCTCCAAATATTATGTTCAACATCAACATGGAAGGCTCTAGGGCTTATTCCCAACACATCCAATTATATTTTCATGTGTTCCAACGCTTCTCACTCAACACAAAGGTAACTACTCATGTGCTCCATAGATTCTTGCTCAACACAAATCATCAATCACTCAAATTCTCCATAGCTCCTTGCTCAACACAAAATATCTCATATATCATGTGCTTTAGGGTCCACACTCAACATAAACAAGCATATAAATACATCATCAATAATTGGCTTATGCCCAATATATAAAACAAATATCATGTTCATATGCAGTGGGGTCTTCAACCTAATATAACCATAAACATCAATATAACCATCATAATCAATAGGCACCTTCCTATAAGTGTTAGGTCCAAAATTTGGCATATTACATCCCTCCCCACTTTAAAAACAACAATGTCCCTTGTGTTCTATGGACTTAGAACAATATCATGAAACAAGGTGGAGTAAGCTTTTCTCATGGTGGCCTCATTCTCCCAAGTAGCCTCATTAGCCTCAAAGTGCTTCCACCGCACTTTCAATTGGACTACGGTGCACTTCCGAAGCTTCACCTCTCTCTTGTCCAAAATATGAGTAGGATCAGGGGAAAAATCCCCTTCAGGTTCCACCTGTAATAGGGAGCAATCAACAACATGTTTAATATCATAAACATATGTCTTTAACAAATATGCATGGAAAACATTATGGAATCTTACATGCACGGGAAATGCTAGTTCATAAGCCACTATCCCTTTATTCTCCAGTATTTCAAAAGGTCCAAAAAATATAGGTGCTAACTTAACGAACCTACCAAAGCTCAACAAGATTTGTTAGTATTTTACTTTTAAGTAAACATCATCGCCTATTTGAAAGTCCTTATATTTTATTTTTTGATCTGTGTAACTTTTCTGGCGGTCTTGTGCTTCTTTAAGGTTCACCTGGACCTTGGTAACCAACTGTTCCAAGTCCATCAACAAATCAGGCCCTAACATGAGCTGATCCATCGGGCTGTCCCAAGTAACCAGTGTTCTACACTTTCATCCATAGAGTACCTCAAAGGGACTGATATTGGTGGAAGCCTGATAACTATTGTTATACGCAAACTCTACGAGGTGCAGGTAATCCTCCCACTTTGTGGGATTTCTCATGACATACATTAGGAGCATGTCCTCCAAAATTTGGTTTACTCTCTCTATCTACTCGTCTATCTGCAGGTGATATGCAGTGCTGAAGTTCAACTACATCTCCAATCCGGAGAATAAATATCTCCAAAAGTTTCCTGTAAACTTAACGTCTCGATCTAAGATAATTTCCATGGGTATCCCATGAAATATAAATATCTCTTCAAGAAGATATCAGCAATATTCATGGCCTTGTAGGTCGATTTCATAGGAATGAAGTGTGCTTCCTTCGACAACTTGTCGATGACCACAAAAATAGAATTATTTTGCTTCTTACTTTTGGGTAAACCAGTGATAAAGTCCATACTAATAACCTCCCACTTCCATTCCGGAGGGGGAAGCAAATTCAGTAATGCCATAGGATCCTGATGCTCAGCCCTGACTAGCTAGCACTCCTGAACTTTCGCAATAAACATTGCAATGCCTGCCTTTAATTTAGGCCAGAAAAAGTGTCTCTTGACAGTGGATATCATCTTTTGATATCCCCGGGGCCCTGAGTAGGGTGCCTGATGAAATTCTGTGAGGATGCTGGACCGAAGGTCCCCTCCTTCTGGAACATACAAGTGATCCTTGGACCATAGTAGTCTGGATTCGTCTACCTTGTATTATTTTTGTTGTTGAAACAACCTATCCTCCTAGAATTTCTTGAGGATATCTACATAGAAGGCGTCAACTTCATTGGATGCTCTAATCTTCTCATGCAAATGTGCATTGTTTTGACTCAACATCACCTCATAAATCATATGAGTTCGTCAGCTTAAAGCATCAAAAACCTTATTCTCCTTTCCCTTAATGTGCTTAAGCTCGAAATGATACTCACTATGGAAAGCCAACCATCTATCCTGCCTCGCATTCAGATCTTGTTGATCAAATAAATACTTCAGACTCATATTGTCTGTCTTCAAAAGAAAATTCCTTCCCATGACGTAGTGCCTCCACATCCTTAAAGCATGGATGATGGAAGCTAACTCAAGATCGTGCATAGGGTAATTATTGTCATGCTCTTTTAACTTCCACAAATCACAGCAGATCGCGTGATCATTTTGCAAAAGGACTCCTCCAAGTCCTTCCTTGCTTGCATCTGTGCAAACAACAAAATCACCATCAGGATCCGCAATTTGTAACACTGGTGTGGTCATCAAAATCTGCTTAAGCTTTTGAAAACTTTCTTCACACTTAATGGTCCATAAGAACTTACTTGCTTTTTTCTATAAGGGGTCATGGGGATAGCGATTCTTGAGAAGTTCTCAATGAACATTCAATAATATTCGGCTAATCCCAAGAATGACCTAATATCAGTGACACTAGTAGGGGTAGGCCAATCCTTTATGGCTTTAATATTTTCTAGGTCCATAGCTATACCTGTTTTGGAGATAATGTTACCCAGATACTGTATCTGTGGTTTGTAAAAATCACATTTACTAATCTTAGCGTAAATCTAGTGTTCTCTCAATACTTGTAGTACAATGCAAAGGTGTTCTTCATGTTCTTCTTTATTCTTTGAATAAACTAGTATGTCATCTATAAAGACTAAGACAAACTTATCCAGATAACTACTAAATATGTTGTTCATCATATACATAGAGTTCGCGGGTGTAATGGTCAACCCAAATGACATCACTAAAAACTCATAGTGCCCATAACTTGTACAAAAGGAGGTTTTGTGAATTTCTTCATCACGAATATGTACCTGATGGTATCTAGATTGCAGGTCAATCTTTGAAAAGATTCTGGCTCCTCCTAGCTGATCGAACAAGTCATCAATCCTATGGAGTGGGTAGTCGTTCTTGATAGTCATTTTGTTCAACTGATAGTAATTGATGCACATCTGCATCATACCATATTTATTCTTTATGAACAAAATCGGTGCTCTTGAAGGGGACACACTAGGTCAGATATACCCTTTCTCTATCAACTTCTACAACTGTAGTTTGAGTTCCACCAACTCAGGTGCACTCATGTGGTAAGGAACTTTGGAGGCCGGAACTGATCTTGGAGTCATTTTGATGGAAAAGTCTAGGTCTTGTTTCGGAAGTAATCTATGGATTTCATCGCGAAACACATCCTTGAATTCTTCAAGAATAGGGAAGTCTTCTATGCGTTGTTCCCTATCTGACTCTACGTCTCGGATGTTTACTGCAAACATCTTGTAGCCTTTCCAAACACATTTCTTTGCTTGTAAGGAAGATATTTGTCTTACATAAACATTCTTTGGAATTCTCTGAACCTTCACTTGGTTCCCTAGGCTATGAGTACACAAGATAGACTTGTGCAAACAATCGAGCATGACATGGTGATGTTCCATCCAATCCATGCTGAGAAGTACATCATACGATCCTAAAGGTAGGATTTTTAGGTTCACTTTTGTAAGAAAACCATTCAGGTTTACCTCACATTCTTTAACAATTTTCGAAACCATCCATTTCGTACCGGTGGCTAATTGAACCAACTAAGGTTTTTCATGTTTTAATTTTCCTAGTTTGCATTCATCAACAATTTTAGGCGAAACATAGCTCTAGCAAGCACTAGGATCAATAAGTATTGAAATAGAAGCGCTCAAGATCTTACCTTCTATTTCAACCATCGTATCTTGATGATATGCCTATTGGGAAGCCAATGCTGCATAGATCCACGGTGTTCCAGCTATTTCCTCAACGGTTTGTTCTTCTTGTAAGTTTTGCAAGACCCCACCAGTCTTGTTATTACAATCTTGGGCATAATGAGGTCCGCTGCATTTCCAGCACTTGATCTGTAGTGGGGTAGCATTGGCTCCACTTGCTATTGGTTTGTTAATATTAGAAGCTGGTACATAAGGCTTGGTACCAGATCTGTTAAAGTTCTTGTTTTCTTGAAAGTTGTTATTTTGCTTTCTATATGGCTGTGGTTTGAACCTAGGTTTGCAGTTATCAGAGTAGTTCTTAGACTTGTCTCAGTTTCAGTTCAGTTTCAGTTCAGGTTCTCCTGCCTCAGCTGTCCATGCTCATAACAGAGCCTAGGTTTGTGCATCATGGTATCCAAAGTCTTAGGAATGTCAAATTCAATTATGTTCGGAAAACTAGGAGGAAGACATCCTAGGAACTACTGGATATTTACCTTTTCTTCTTTGATGTATGGTACATAATGCAACAGATCTAGAAATTTGTTGATAAACTTGTCCATAGTCATGGATCCCATGTGTAGTTCGTGAAACTCCTTCACTTTTCAGTGAAAGAACCTTTCCGACATATTTTTTCTTGGAAAAGCTTTCGAAAAGTATCCCAACGTATTTCTTGCAGCTCATCTTTCTTGGTGTGTTTTAAATCCCTCCACCATCTTGTTGCCTTACCATTTAAGTTATAGATGGCAAGCCAAGACTTCATCTCACTTGAATAGTTATGAACCTGGAAATACTTACTCATGCCCAACAACCATTCTTCAGCCTTTTCCCTAGTGTTTACTTCACCTTCATAAGTTGGGGCTCTTATTTTTCAAAACTCCCCTTGAAGACTGTCATCACTCCTTTTCTTCTTTCACCATGGAGAAAGTGAGTCACTACTAGAAGGATTGTGATGGTCTCCTTTTGGTGCTTCATCGGTATGTTCTTCTTTTTCCTCTCCTCTTGGGCTGTTGTCCCATTTTGGGTAAGGTTCTCTTTTGGAACTATTTGTGGACTGAGTAGGTTTACCTTGCGGGCTTCCTCTCGTCATATTTTTCAATAAGGCTTCTTTTATAGCTTGCTGCTCTTTCCTTTCATTTAGACCATCTTCTCTGAAACTTTTCAATTCATCTTGAAGACTATGTAAAGTTTTCAAAACACTGGAGTTTATCTCTACCACTAGCTCCTCTTCTAGATTGGGGGTGTTCATCTTTCCTTACCGACTGTTTTCTTCCTCAATATTTATAAACTGAATAGTGCTGTAAAAATTACTGTCACTGCAAAAAAAAATTAATAACAGGAAAAAATTTCTGTTATTAACCAAAATTTAATATAATACTTTAGTTTCTTAATGATGATAGTTTGGTGCACCCATAGGTCACTTAGTATTGAAACTGGACTCTGATACCACTTGTAATGTCCCCAACAATTTAATTTTTTTTTATAGGCTAGTAAAAACTACCTAGATGAGACATTATTCACTTGCGGAACTCTATCGTACACTTCATTTACCTTTGTTTATTCGTAAGCTGGCCTTACGTTCTATCGTTTAATTCCGGTCATTTTTTATTAGTACATTTTACTTACGATGCCACGAGTCTATTTATTAAATTATCCTCTTGTTTGATATTACTATCGATGTGTTAATGATTTGCATAGAACCTTGTTTACTTCAGCACATTGTTTACTTTGTTATTTACTACAATATGACTTAACTTTGTTTGTGGGAACAAAGTGGCAGAGTGGTGGGACTCGTTCTCCCATGACGGTCTGAGAGGTAAAGTATTACTTGACATGCAAGCTTACTTAGTTCAATCTAACTAAGGCACCTCTTTTACCCTATATGCAGATTATACCTAGCGACGGAGTTTTGAAGAGTGCTCAAACCAATTGGTTTAAAGTATACCTATTGTTCGTCATTATACTTCATTATGTACTTAGTTTAGCAAGGTGAAATTACTCCTCTCATTATTTTTTTTATCATGGTTAAAATGCCTATGTCGTATTTTTATTTCGTTATGTAATCATACTTTAGTTTATTTAATGAAAAGTATTAACCTCTTTCTTTACTTTTTTTATAGGTTATATCTTGGAACATTTTCAACTTGGAGTTTTTAAATAAAACCAGAATACTTACCATGGCATATCCCATATTCCATGGTTCTCTAAGCACTTAAGCTTAGGGAACATACCCCATGTTTAAACTTTAAGAGATAAGTGATACAAGTTTTTGTTATGACTTAGGATTAGTGCTCTATCATGTATGAATGAGACCTGGTACTAAAGTCTAGGTCCTATGTTTAAAGTTTTGGGTGCCAAAACAATGTATGGGTCATACATTACACAGACCTTGTAATATATGATACATGGAAATGGTTTTGGGTGGTGTGATTTATCATATCGCTGAACCATAGATTAGAGTAGTTTATGAATTGCATTGAAGGTCATGAAATACAATGAGACTTAACTATGGAGAGTGGGTCTGGTGATTCATTAATGGACTCTAGCTGGTGCATTTAATGTCTTTGGAAATCGTGGCAGACCCAAGCTTAGGGCTTGGCACATGATGGTTTTGTCATTTATAATGTTTGAGTTGGAGTTTGTTCTTTCTCTACATAGGGGGGAATGGAGGAAAACTCCATTTCAGCGAAGTTAAGAGCCCGTTTGGTTTTAACAACATTTCTATGGTTTGCACTATTGCATTTAACATGGTCATACTTCTCACCCACACTGTATTCAATTTTTGGTTATAGGTGACACAGTAGCGAAAGTGGGGGTGGATCCATACTTCATTGTCAACATCAAGGAGTTGCAGAGTTGCCACGGTAATCCTGTTAGAAAGTCTATACTTGCTACTTCTCGACCCTTTTGGGCAGACTGCGTTTGGATTTGTTGCTTGGTTGTGGTTTTATGCTGTGGGTTTCGATTTCACCTTCGGGCTTAAGATTACAAACTTGGGTTTTATTTTAATTGTTAAGGCATTAAGCCATGAAGTAACTCTAAGACATTCAACTCTATGTAAATAAGTTCATGTTATGTAAATCATTATATTTATTTTGGCCTTTTAGCCATGGGCTACACCATTTCTTGCAATGGTGCGTTAGCCCATTGGCATGCCTATGCAACTTGGTTGTTGGTCTTAAAGGACGGCTGGGTAGCAATATTGATACCCGATGTGTAAATGGTTATAAATATTGTTTTGTAAATGATAACCATGGTTATTATTTTATGCTATGTATAAGACGATTCTATTCTACGTTTTTCAGTTCTTATGGTAAATTTACATGGGGCATTCGTCTGCTTGAAGGTTCTGTGTATAATGGCGTTCCTTAGCCTTATACTGTAATACATTGACAACGTGGGTATAGGACATACCATGAATGGCATGAACCTTTCCCACAGTGCTGCAATATCTTAGTTTAGGGTTTTTAATTATTGTTATTAGTTCTTATGCAATGTGTACTGGGAAGAGCCATGGGTGAGGAGCCCACGATGACCAACATTATAGCAGGGGTCTTTTGGAAAGACTGTGTGTTAAACTTATAAACTTGGCCGAGGGCATGAATGTATTTAAGGTCTTACGACCTCACTATTAGTATATGCATTTGTTTATTACATAGCATTTGGTGTATTTCTAAAATTGCAGCCCGCATACATTAGATGTATAGTGTGGCCTGTGTAAAGATGGTTATACGATTTGATTACTATTTTTGTATAAAATGCTATGGTTTGTTATTATTGTTTCTGCCTTGGGTTGGACATCCATGGGAATCGATGTCACGACCTCAGTTTGAAAAATGGGTTTTATTTATTAGTTGTTTAATCCTTATGTGACGGTTGTGTGTAGATTTATAAATAGTATCCGTGTGTTAAATGTTGGCGGAGGCCGTGCTGTAGCAAAATCACAGTTTGTATTATCATCCTGGTGGTGGTTTATAAATTGATTCCTGCATACAAGTTATGTATTGCGTGGCCATAGTGTGGATGCAAACAAAACCCAATAGGGTTCGACTATGTTTGGATATTTAATGTGATGAGTTGTATTTTAGTTAATAAAAAAAGGATAGGTTTGTATGCCCTCAGGGTTCGATTCCTTTCCCTGTTTGTAATACATGATTTTATAATATGATTTCAATATTATTTAATTTGCTATGTGTAATGTGTTGATGAGTTATGTAATTTTGTTTAAAGGTTATGCATTAATGAAACTTGGTTGTTTAAGATGGATTAGATAGGAAATTGTGGGTGCTTATATATATATAAATGTATATGATCAGAGATTTGATATAGGACCACATGGATGGTCACGATGCCTCCTCTGCTCATTTAGTTATGATGTTGTTATTTAATGGAGTTGATTTTCTATTTATGTTATAGTAAATAACACAGACCTTGAAAGGTCTTAATGGTTTATATACTCTGGATTTAGTTTATATTCTAGTTTTGTTATTAAATACTTA
>LPNX010767168.1:0-15867 GCA_001517045.1 Pseudotsuga menziesii | reverse complement strand
CCCCCCCCCCCCCCCCCCCCCCCCCCCCCCCCCCGCCTCACCTATCCACCCCGTCCTTTGCAGTTTCCCATGTTTCCACCATCCCCCCTCTGACCAGATTACACCATCCATCCACATTCATCCATCCCTCCACCTCATCCTAGACCTCATCCCCCTCCTCCATATTCCCCCACCACCCTCATTTCCTATTCTAGGGTGGCCCGTTCCATTCTATAGCTAATTGGACTTTATCTTCGTACATCACCACTTCGCCCACTCTAGTCCACGCCCTCTCCCACCGTGCCCCCTAAAGTTGTATACAACATCAATGTGGATACATCCTCCACTATGCCATCCACCCTAGCATCAGAGCATGTTGTACATCCCACTGCTCCACCTGCCACCCCTGATGAGCAGTCGATTGCTCCACCTGCTAGCCCCCAAGACCAGCTTGTTGTGTTCATGGTCAGATTGATTAGTTTATGAAAATCTTGTTCAATATTCACAAAAATTAACATAGCTATAAATTGTATGAGTTATCTTGCTGTTTAAATGTTGTAGGGTGGCATTGCTGAGAGACTTGGATCACAGAGGAGGGTAGCCCACTGACCACTTACGGTCTCGTCTCAGGTGAGATATTTAAAATTTGAAAATGTAATTTTGATATTTAAATTGTGTTTTATACTTGTATAATTTCCTGTAGGATTTGACATTTCATTGTTGTCATTTCAGAGCCCAAGGGGAGGTGGTCGAAGCAGCTGGGAGAACCAAGCTTCCTCTAGCTCGAAGAAGAGGAAGATTGATTTTGGAGTTGGAATTGGGAGCTCTGAGGGTGGGTAGGAGGATTGAGAGAGCTTCCTATGTACACTAGCCATGATGTGGTATTTTGGCATGAGTTGCCATATTTTGTATAGGGCATGATTTGCCATATTTTGTATAGGGAACAAGTTGCCATATTTTGTATATGGCACGAGTTGCCATATTTTGTATATGATTGGATATTTTTGTATATTAATATATCATTTTGTACTTCTTTACAGTAGTAGTTTACAATTGATGCACTTGCAATACTTATTGTTGACAAATCAATAAAGTCCATAATTTCATAATAAAATGCATAAAAAATTTAACACTATAGGTTAGTTAACAAAAAAATACACAAATGCATAAAAATATAGTCTTATTCATTGTCCAAATTGCAATAGCAAGAACTTGTCTACCTTTGGTATTTACATAGTAATTCTAACTTTTGGCCTTCTACTCCATTTTCTATCCTTGACTAAATCTAGGACTGTCTATCAAACTAGACTATAATACTACCTATTAGGCAGTCATAAGACACACCTAAACCATTCTATTATAGCCTAACCCTTTCTAAAACCATTTCCCTAGACTCCTACCTTTCCCTCTCTCTAAAGCAAGGATTATTCCTTTCATTTACACACTACTTAAACCCCCACGACTCTCCCTATATCTCTGACTGTAATATCCATTTTGGAAAGCCCTAGCACACCAATAACTCATCCTAAGATTCCCTAACATATTCACTAAATACCTATTTAGGGAAGCCCTAATAGCCTTCTTACCCACCTATCATATCCTAAGGTCACTTCCTTGCCTTCCTATCTTAGCCACTCACTAACGCCTCACCTCAAATTTGTCCATAACCCAATTTCAAGTGGGACAAAGACACCCTAAAGGGACTCTATATAAACAATCATTCTAAGCCATACTTAAACAAATTTGATAGTGGTATATAAACATCCATAACTTGGAAAAATACTAGAAAATTCCTTGAATTTCTTGCAAGTCATTGTGTCATCAAAAGCCAAGTGAATATACTTCTTATCATTCCTACTTGACTGGAAATTACATCTTGGACTGTCATAAGACATTTTACTTGACTGGAAATTTGATTTGGTTTAATAGTCCCATTGTCTTGGAAACTTGTCACTTATAAAATTGTTTATCATTGATGTTTACTTAAAAAGGTTGTACCTTTGTCCTAGTTAGCTAAAAAGTGAAATATAAGACTGTCATAATGCTAAATGCTTGGCTGGAAATACTTTTATGTTGGTTGCAAGAGAGGTTGAATTTGTATGATATGATGATAATTTCCCATCAACATGACTAACATGCTTTAAATACATGCATAATTGAAATTAAAACATCCCATAATGCTAACGTCCCATAAAAATTGTTCTTCCTTGACAAATAAAAAATAAAACAAGTTCATGAATATGTGTCTTCTAAAACGATCTATTGATCACTTGCAATTTTAACGAGCTATTGTACTTGTTGCAATTTTAACGTATTAAGGGTTAGCATGCATAACCTAGGGTTTAGAATCCATGAGGAAACCCTAACCCTAACTGAAGTTTAAAGGTTAGCATGCATAACCTAGGATTTAAAATCAATGAGGAAACCCTGACAGGTAATATCCTATTTAGGGCAGCCCTAATAGCCTTCTTACCCACCTATCATAGCATAAGGTCACTTGCTTTCCTTCCTATCCTACCCACTAAGTTCCTATCTTGTCATCACTATTGATCCTTACTTTGGTAGAGACATGTTATATTTGGGTGTACAATCATGGTTTGAAGGGTCATTTTGGCTAGCAAGTTCCTTTTATTTCAGAGGATTTTCCATAGTCATCATCTTGATGGCCTACACAAGTGCATGATGACCTATCCAAAGGTCTGCACTTAGGATATCTAACAAAATAAACACCATTAAAGTTTACTTAACAAATTCAACCCAAAATTATCTCAAACTAGCATGCATAACCAATTCTAGAATCTACCCAATCATAAAGATAATATAAGCTAAAATGTGAATCTCCACACTATAATTGTTTTCCTTGTTAGGATTTATAAACCCTAATCATCTTTCATCATAGAAGCACATGGCATTTCAGGCAAGTCTAGCATGTAACTATTCATCAATTACAATAGTTTTAGCTAGGGTTTTGGATAACAAAGAAATTCAATTCATAACCTATGGTTTAATTCAATTGTAACAATTTGATAATTTGAGTATTGCTCCTAGCATTTGCAAACATTGGTATTTGCATTTGCTAACATATGGAATAGTAAGTAGTTCATATTAATCCCAATAAAATATTTTCATGTATGTGCATATCCTAGGTATAGGTCCTTTTGGTTTTTACTTAAATGTTACTAACCAATCTAATGATATATACCTAAAGAGGTCATAAAACCCTGGTTCCATCTCATAACTTGTGAACCCTAGTTATAATATGCAATTTGTAGTTCATGAAACACTAGTTGGTTTTCAATTTGTAAGTGTAGCATAGGGCTATATGGCCATTTGGTTTCTACTTAAATGATACTAAACAGTCTAATTTGATCTTCAAACCTAAAGAGTTCATAAAACCCTAGTTTGTAGTTCCATGTCTCAATATGTGAACCCTAGTTTTATTATGCATGTTGTTGGATTATATTATAGTACATCAATAATATAATGCCACAACATGTGCTTTATTAGTGATATCTAGACACATTGGGCCATGAAAACATGAGGAAGAGGGCCATTTTTAACCCAAGTTATAACATGCAATTGTAGTTGATGAAACCCTAGTTGGTTTAGGATGTGTACATGTACATGTGTTTCTACTTCCATCTCATAACCTATAAAGAGTTCATGAAACCATACCAACTAATATAACATACCATAACATACTAACATCATACCATTCTAACATACCATACCATACTAGCATAGCATACCATACCCTACAATACTAACATCATAGTACATACCCTACAATACCCTATGATACTAACATCATACCATGTACTAACATACCATACCATACCATACTAACATAAAACATACCATACCATTTTAGTTCCATCACATAACTTGTAAAGAGGTCATAAGACCCTACTTCCATCTCATAACTTCTCAACCCTAGTTATATCATGCAATTGTAGATCATGAAACTATAGCATGCAATTGTAGTTCAAGAAACCCTAGTATGCAATTGTAGTTCATGAAACCCTAGTATGAAAGTCTCAATGATATTTTAGTTCATGAAACCCTAGCATGCAATGGTAATTCATGAAACTGTAGTGGTGTTTCTCTTTTCCATCTCATAACTTGTAAAGAGGCCATAAAACCCTACTTCCATCTCATAACTTTTCAACACTAGTTATAGCATGCAATTTGTAGTTCATGAAACTATAGCATGCAATTGTAGTTCATGAAACCCTAGTATGCAATTGTAGTTCATGAAACCCTAGTATGAAAGTATTAACGAGATTGTAGTTCATGAAACCCTAGAATGCAATGGTAGTTCATGAAACTGTAGGTGTGTTTCTCTTTTCCATCTCATAACTTGTAGAGAGCTCATAAATCCATATTTCCATCTCATAACCTTTCAAACCTAGTTAAAGCATACAATTGTAGTTCATGAAACCCTAGTATGCAATTGTAGTTCATGAAACCCTAGCATGCAATGGTAGTTCATGAAAACGTAGGTGTGTTTCTCTTTTCCATATCATAACTTGTAAAGAGCTCATAAATTCATATTTCCATCTCATAACTTCTCAAACCTAGTTATAGCATGCAATTTGTAGTTCACGAAATCCTAGTTGGTTTTGGATTTGTACATGTACATGTGTTTCTACTTCCATCTCATAGCTTTTAAATAGGTCACAAAACCCTAGTTCCATATCATAACTTCTCAACAATAGTTATATCATGCCATTGTAGTTCACAAAACCCTTGTTGGTTTTCAATTTGTACATGTACATGTGTTTCATCTCATAACTTCTCAACCCTAGTTATAGCATGAAATTGTAGTTCATGAAACCCTAGCATGCATTAAGGTATCCACGCTATAATTTTTTTCCTCATTAGGGTTTATCAACCTTAATCATATTTCATCATAGAAGCACATGGAATTTCAGAAAACTCTATCACCACTTTCGACGACAACATGTCTATCCTAGGACGATTCCTCAAACCCTAAGTCTTTGTCTATTGCATCAACACAAGCACAAAGACCTCCATGGAAAATCAACTAAACTTAAAAAAATATTCTTCGAAGCAAGGAATCAAAAGAATCTTGAGACTTATCAAGTTAAGTTTTCCATGGTCTTTCCCTAACCTCCATGTATCACACAAGAACAAGACTGCAATATCGCCAAAGACATTAGCTTTTTTATTTGTATCTTCTACAGGGTTGGAACCCTAATTCTACCTCTGTTTCCTTGACAACAAGAGCTATTGATTCTGCAAGACAACCATCAATTATTCTAGTATTATATCTCCTTCTCCAAGGTTTACTTACATATATAAACCCTAGTGTCCTTATTCATATCCAAGTTTCATCATGTAATGCATTCCTCCTCTAGTTGTGTACCACATATTGTTGTTCCAAATGCTCAGTGACATATGTGTCAGAGGTGGCTACAATGCTGCAATGCTTATCCTCAATATGTGTCCCAAGGTGGTTACTATCCTCATTTCTTCTCCTCAACATGTGTGTGAAGGTGGTCACTATGGTCCAATATTTCACTTATCTTCATCCTAATATCACAAAGAAACCCAAAAAAAAAACCCTAGTCCAAGTGTACAGTAACACCATGAAGATACATCCCTTTAGGGAACCCTTTTCCAAGCATATAACATATCTAGAACCTCTTATTACAACAAATTACAACATTAATAAATCTATTGACAAAAACCCTAGTTTACGAAACCGATGCACAGTGGAGTCACTAGGCCATAAAAACACGGTGGAGAGGGCTCCCTAGAGGTAATGGCATGCCAGGATACCAACGGAGTCGATGACTCGTCGATCCAACCTCCAGTTGCTAAGTTATGTCAAGTTGCAAGTCACATGAAAATGTCGTTCAGGGACACTTGGTCACTCTTGGTCTAGGAGAAAAAAACCAAACGAAGGAGAAAGATTGCATGCCATTGGCTCTAATAGGTGTGTATGGATAATACCGACATGGGAACACCACCAACACTGGCACAGAGGAGGGTTTTTCAGAGTTGAACCACCGGTGGGAGAGTTGCATTGAAGGAAACTAAGAAAAACCCTAGTTTAATAAACCGATGCACAATGGACTTATTGGGCCATGCAAACATGGTGGAGAGGGCCCACTAGAGGTAATGGCATGTCAAGATACCAATGGAGTCGATGGATCGTTGATCCGACCTACGGTTTATGAGTTATGTCGAGTTGCACGTCGCATGAAAATGTCGTTCACAGACACTTGGTCACTCTCGGTCTGGCAGTGAAAAACCAAACAGAGTGGCAAGATTGCATGCCCTTGGCTCCGACATGTGTGTATGTCCAATGCCGACATGGGAACACCAACAAGATTGGCATGGAGGATTTTTTTTCAGAGTTAATCCACCAGTGTGAGAGTTGCATTGTAGGAAACTGAGCAAAACCCTATTTTGTGAAATCGATGCATAGTGGAGTCACTAGCCCATGAGAACATGGTGGAGAGGCCCCACTAGAGGTAATGGCATTCGAGGAGGCCAACAGATTTGACAGATCATCAATCCGACCTACGGTTTCCAAGTTATGTCGAGTTGCAAGTCGCATGAAAATGTCATTCAAGGACACTTGGTCATTCTCGGTCCGAGAGCAAAAAACCAAATCGAGAAGCAAGATTGCATGTCATTGGCTCTAAAAGGTGTGTATGGCCAATGCCAACATGGGAAAACCACCAATATTGGCATGGAGGAGGGTTTTTCAGAGTTGACCCACCAGTGCAAGAGTTTCATTGAAGGAAACTGAGGAAAACCCTAGTTTATGAAACCGATGCATAGTGGAGTCACTGGCCCATGAAAATGCATTGGATAGGGCCCACTAGAGGTAATGGCATGCCAGGATACCAATGGAGTCGACGTCTCATCGATTATACCTATGGTTGTCAAGTTATGTTGAGTTGCAAGTGGCATGAAAATGTCGTTCAGGGACACTTGGTCACTCTCGGTCCGCGAGCGAAAAACCAAACAAAGCAAAAAATTACATGCCATTGGCTCTAACAGGTGTTTATGGCCAATGTAGACATGGGAACATCACCAATACTGGCACGGAGGATGGTTTTTCAGACTTGACCCACCAGTGCAAGAGTTTCATTGAAGGAAACTAAGCAAAATGCTAGTTTATGAAACTGATGCACAGTGGAGTCACTGGGCCATGCAAACATGGTGGAGAGGTACCACTAGAGGTAATGGCATTCCAGGAGACCAACGGAGTCGACAGATCATCGATATGACCTCTAGTTGCCAAGTTATGTCGAGCTGCAAGTCGCATGAAAATGTCATTCAGAGACACTTGGTCACTCTCGGTCTAGGAGCGAAAAACCAAACGGAGCAGCAAGATTGCATGCCGTTGGTTCCGAAAGGTGTGTATGGCCAATACCAACATGGGAACACCACCAAGAATGGAATGGAGGTTTTTTCAGAGTTGACCCACCAATGCGAGAGTTGCATTGAAGGAAACTGAGAAAAACCCTATTTTACAAAACCGATGCAATGTGGAGTCACTAGGCCATGCAAACATGGTGGAGAGGGCCCTCTAGAGGTATTGGCATGCCAGGAGACCAATGGATTTGACAGCTCATTGATCTGACCTCTGGTTTCTGAGTTATGTCGAGCTACAAGTGGCATGAAAATGTTGTTCAGGGACACTCGGTCACTCTCAGTCCGGGATGACATGCTAATTGTTGGGAATGGTAAGAGCATTATTAAAAGGTTGAATAAGGGCTTGGGAAGTCAATTTGCAATGAAGGATTTGTGTCCAACAAAACAAATATTGGGCATGAACTATATTTCTCGAAAAAAGGATAGAAGAAATGTTATAGAAGTTGTATCTCTTAAACATCAAAAACTCTTTGACCTTGCTCTATGTTATACCTTCTTGTTTCTCATTAAATTCTAATTATTGACTCAAATAGAAGAAGGATAAAAAATTACTAGAATAGAAATTAAAATTTAGAGATGAAAGCATAATTCACAATTCAAATACCATTTCACAATATTAGAGCAATTATTTTTTGAATAGTAGCCCGATGCAACACAAATTGGAGAGAAAGTTTCAAAGATAGTGGTTTACCAGGCAAGACATGTAGAGAAAAATATAAAGTGCGGAGTTAGCAATCTTTTGAAGGACATGATGTTTAAACTCTTGTAGAAAAGGTAAGAGAAACATGGGTGAAAGATTAAACCATTGAAGGTTGTCGATTGAAGATACACACATCAAACATTTTCACTTGAAAGTTACATTCAAATAATTCAATCTCTAATTAAAAGGAAAAGAAGGAATTGAGAATGCAAATGATGAAAATTTGTATTCTTGCGTAGCTTTAGTGGCTAATTTGTATTCTTTCATAGCTTTTGTATTCTTGCATAGTCAAATGTAGAGAATTGTGTGCTTGTGCAAGCTAACACGTCAAAATATATTAAAATACAAGATCACCATGAGTGGTTGAAATTGAAAGCTACTATTAAGTAATTATACATGCTATATATTCAGACATGACATCGATATAGATGGAAAGGGAAAGGATTTTGTAGAGTTCACATAGAAAGAGGAGTAAGTTATCATGATCGCCTTTTCTTTTAATAGTCGCTGTCAAGTTCAATCACTCATGGAATTGGCATCCAAGTGGAGTGTAAATGCAACTGCCCAATATCCTTCAATATAGCCAGCTAGATCCTCTCTGTTGCTAATTGCCTCCATCAATATCTCGTGCTCTGAATGACGCAAGAAGTAATGTACCTTGGTTGAGTTCTTCATTGACATTGTTTGTATATGGATGTTCATGCCAACAATCAAGTTTGTGAACTGATAGAACATTGAACCTAGCCTGTGATCCACGAATACATGCCCACTAGTTCTTCTTGATTTCCCATCTAGTGTAAGATATTCACCATCAACCACCATCAAGCCAATAGGAAATTCATTTCCTTCATCATCAATCAATGATCCATTCAGGATTTTCTTACCTCGAATGCATCGTTCCAACCAATATTTTGTGCTCCATTCATTGTCTTTCGGGAAACAACTGCATATATGTGTCCTGGTTGTACACGATCTGAGATATGGTCGTAGTCTATCAAAATCGCTGATTGAACCTCCTCTAAGTGGGTTGTTTCACTGACTACACGTGGGTCTACTGCAAGTGACACACGATCCCAATCATCAACTTAAACCATGCATTCACATTCATCCCATTCACCACTGCTACAAGGGCTGGAAAAGCAAGCATGTTTCCGTGTCCATATTTCAAATAGGGGGTTGTTTGAGCTTCAAACTGAATGAAATCCACATATTCCTTAAACTGTGCCCCAACTATAGGAACGTGATCGATCTATGTCAACCACATGCCAAAAATTCCTGACTAGCCTTCTTACAATTGAAGCTCAGTCTGACATTGTTGCTGAGCACCATTGAACTATGGATTTTGCATCTTTGATATGGGGGTTTCTGGTAAACCTCATCTCCTCCATTCGTAGTGTGGTCTTGATGCATGCACCAACCTCGTCATGCTCACCTTTGTTGTGCCCAATCTCAAAGTAGTTCCATATATGCGGCACATTATAAGTCTTATGTAACATACTCATCCATTGGAAGATTCGGGAATTTTTGAACTGGCCCGCACAACCATCTGACCATATCCAATGTTGATCCATATGTATATCTCCCTCCTTTAGCTGATCATAGAAAATTCAAAAACAGTGTTGCACATAATGCAGATCATGGCATCTGTCATCACTTATGTAAAAGTTTGTCTCCTTCTGTATTATCCTATTGTTAACGCTACTCTCAAGGCCATGCCTATACGTAATATGTAACATGATGCTGACTTGGTTAGAATGGCAGTCTTGACTCTGAATTTCATTTTGTGGCTGAAGGGTGTAGTTTTCTACAAAATCCACAATTGACAATATGGTCCCAATGGGAAAGTTGTCCCTACATTTTCTGTACTACTCATCCTTCCATCACTCTACGTGCACATGTTGAACATACTTCTTGGTTTTCTTGTAGAACTCCATCAAAAAATCACATACCTGTACTTCACTAGTACAAGTGATCAATTTTGCCACGGCAAAAACGTGGCAATATCCACGGATAAGCGTGGATATTGCCATGTCTAAGTGTTTTTTTTGCCGTGGCAACTTTTTCATCGCAATAGCGATGACCCTTAATTTTCCGTGGATACAGCGACAATGTTCTATATTTATTTAGATGTCTAAGCCGTCGCTATAGCGACAAGAAGACGTCGCTATAGAGATGGCAAAACCCAAGTATAGTGACGGAGATGCTATACTTGCGACGGTCAGACTTGGAAAAGTTCCACGGCATGCCGTCGTTGTATCCACGCCTAGCCGTCGCTGTATCCATGCTTTCCCGTCGCTGTATCCACGCTTGGCCGTCGCTATATCCATGTCCTGTATAAGTTAAAAAAAAAATGCAAAGTTCCACGGCATGCCGTCGCTATAGCGACGCTTTGTATAGGTTTTTAAAAAATATATATATATATAGGAAGAATATATAGTAAGAGATCTCAATATGAAGTATTACATTGAAGATTTATAGAAGATAAACATTAGATTTGTCCAAATCCTTGCTGGCTGGTACAAGAGCTATCCTAGAGTCATGAAAAGAAAGACTTTAATCAAATCCATATTGCCCCTAATCCCTAGTTTTGCTTTGTGGTAAGAATGGATGAACATAAACAATCTCATTTACAATGATAAAGAGAGAAATGTTGAGTATTTAAATTATATCTGTTTCCATAATCAGAGAATCAATTATGATAGATTAGTAGGGAACAAAGGACATAGAGAGGCTCAATACCAAAGAGAAATAGTGGTTCAATACCTGGCAGCTAGCAGGATGGACAACAGAATCTGAGAAGCAAAAATAGAAGATAATAGCTGCTATAGCTACTGTCTGAAAACTGTAAGTCTATGACAGGCTCTAACAGAATTAATATAAATCTATTATGTTTTGATATGTCATTGTTGCTCTCCCTGTCCTTTCTTTCCTTTCCAAGCTAAATTACAAAATTTTCTATAGTGGCACGAGCACATGGTTGTCATCAAAACCAACAACAAAAGCGGAGGCATTATATAACCAAACATATAGTGTTTTCATTTTGCATCCACTAAGTGACTTGCGGGTCTAGTTTGAGATTATTCAATGTTTTAGCAGTGAATAAGATTGCAAAAGATATTCTGGCAATGTTCCGCAAAAGAAGATATAGTCCTTCTACAAAAAAAAGTGGCACTATTGAAGGAGAAATATACAATAGACAGATAAATGGTCCAACATCTGCTCTCTAAACTATACAATATACTCTGTGTCAAAAAAGTATATCCAAGATGAGCCACATAACCTTGATGGCCAATGCCAAACTTTCAATTTTATTTCTTAAAAGAGTTGTCAGACCTTAAGATATTTCCCCCTTCTCGCTTATTGGAACTGCACTGCAAATTTGGAAGTGGGACAAAAGATGTCCCTGTACATGGATGTTATTTTAATACACGTGGAAGACAAGCTATAAAAAACCCAATCTGTATCCAAGAATAAAAAAGAATAAAGATTCTCCAGATTAAAACTTGAGCAGGTATATGCCATCCAACAATTTACACAAAAGAGAATGCAGTAAACAAATTACTGTATAAAAAAGGAATATGTTAAAGAAAATCAAATAACAGGCTCAATATGCTAAAAAATCCACCTATAAGCTATCACAAATAGGCTCACCAATCCCTTATAGCTGTTGTCATTAGGTCCGCCCCTTTTGTGTGAATTTTAATAAGTATCATATGCTGGAATGGTACCCTTACTGGTGATTCCAAGATTGTTTTAAGTGCAAAAATGAGCACTGTTATAAAAGCGTGCTACTAGCCAAATATTTTTTTACTATCAAGGATGAACAAATAGGATCCTTCCAGCACACCTCAGACTTCATCTACATCAGAAATGAAATGAAGAATTTCAATATGACACATATCTTGTAGACATATATGTCTGTCCCTTTTTAATAATGAGTCAAGGCATAGGTCAGCCCTGATAAACCCATCAGCATAGGTCGGTCCTAGAAAAATTCTTTAGTACAGGTGGGCCCCAAAATATCTTCACCGGTCTTTAATGCAGGCTGGGCGCTCTCATTTATAGCTGTTACATTGGGTGCTTCAAAGCAGACTAAATGCTATTACATACATTGTGAAATCATGTTAGAAGTGAGGGATTTTTTATGCTCATTTCTCTAAGATATAGTTGATCTTTGAAGAAGTTACTAGAAACTGGGAGTCTGGGTTTTGAAACTGGTAGTCTATGGTAATAGCTCCAATCCATTCAGTCAGCCCGATAAACAAATGATGAGAACAAATAAAGAATGCTGCAATGTAGGCTCGTTAGGATAATGTTTTTTACCGTGTCCATAACCCTAGATCTTGTTAGGGGTGTCCAATGATTTGGGTATGAGGTTGAGAAAGTTCCAAACAATGGTGTCTAGGGTCTAATAGATGGTAAGGGCTAGGACAAGTAAAGCCAATGGATACAATGGTGAGATAGTGAAAGGGAATGATGGAAGAAAGTAAGAAGATGAGAATGGATAGTAGATGGATTGAGGTATGTCCCTATCAATACTAATAGATATTTTCCATAGTCTACAACCCTTGCTGGGGATAGAAGTTTCTCCAAAGACTAACGTTGAGGTTGGTCTCTTATCTTGGAAGATGGGTGACATTATGGAGATTGTTGCAGACCTGCAACCAACAAAGATACTGTAGATTTCAATCTTCAAGATATCTAGTGTTAAGGCTAATTTGTGGGAGTCTCAAACTACCCAAAAGCTTCAAATGTACAAGCTAATGCTGCAAAAGAATATTAACCCTATAGCAGCTTAGTAAGAGCTAACCTAAAGTCACAACAAATTTGTTTGCTTTGTAATTTTGATGTTTTATTTTCTTTGAATTTTTATGCATATTTTCTTTGATGTTTTATTTTCTTTGAATGCCTTGAAAGTTGGATATCAGATAAATCTACTAAAGCACATAGAGCCTTGCCATGCTATACCTTATGGAGAATATACATTTGAAAGTATCCGTTGACAAGGTTTATTACCTTCTTCTTTTGTCTTTTGTAATGCAGGAAGGAAGATTATGGAAATTAAAATAAGATATATAAATAGAGAGCTGCTATGATCTTAGACAATTAACTTTACAATTCATACAAGTTATCTAGCTACGAGACTTTATATCATTGATAACCTCTCCACTTATAGCATTTTCCCTTTTATTCATTTTAAGGCACCAAGGAATATAACATAAATCACTACCTTCCATTTACAAGGTGCTCCTTGAGTTCCAAATATTCAGCTACAGAAAGATGTTCAACAGCAAGTTCATGAACATTGACACGAACATAATCCCACACACCAGGCCTTGTCTGTACTGCAAGAGCAATCCATGGTGGAAAAATGATGGCTTCCTGCAGCATATGTCAAATTGCCATGAGCAACAAAAAACTACACACATTTTGTGACAAGTACAACTACTCTGATTTTGAAATCCACTGCACAAGGAAATACAATAATGTTATATGTCTTCTAAACAATAAAAAAGGTTTAACTATACCTGTTTGGACCTTATCACATCTCCAAATGGCCCATCTCGAAGCTTTTGAAGTTCATCATTCTCTCCCATTCCCTCTTGCAGTCCATCTAATAGATGATGAGGCTGCAAAATCTTCTTTCCTTTTGCTACATATCTGCAACATTAAACAAAAAAACCATCCTTCAGAAGATCATGGGAGTATATGAACATCTTACCATGTCCTATATGTTATATAAACTGTAAAGACCATAAGTTATTAATCCCTTATCTTTCATAAGTTCTCTTATGGGCTATCAAAAGAAAATGCACCACACAATTCTTTTTTTAAGAATTGAGCTCCTCCAATAAGATCAAAGCACTGAGTTTTCTCTGACATGATTATATTTAGTGGTGGGTAACCGTGTTACCACTCACATTTTGCAAAGGTTATCATTCAGACATGAACTGGCTATGTTGTGACAGAAGATCAATAATTTTTGGCCATCCAGGGGAGAGAAGTCTACACGGAAGGACACTTTGACATTTGAAGATAAACTGTTGAAGGCATTCTTAGATGAATTTGGAAGAATCGTGGTTGATACACCAAACTAGAATCATAAATATTAGTCCATCTCTCACCATGAGGGCAATCTGGAAAACGCAATTTCCCAACATAATACCATGCCCTAATAGAGAATTTGCAAGTAATTCCCTCTTCTAGCCCCCCAAAGGAAGGAACGAGGGGCTGCTCAGGAACATAACTATAGTCTACATCCCATAATCTATCTAGAAGGAATGTGTCTCAAAGGCCATAATTCACAATAACAATTCAAACAATATCCATGCTAGAAGCTAAATTTTTATTTTGCATTGTAACGAAAATTATCTTGATTTTGAAAAATAAAAAACAAGTGAAAGAACGTGATCATATTAATCTACAATCTACAAATAAGGTCTTTTCCATATTCACCAGGTATAGGCACCATTTTATATATATGAAGAGAGCTCAGAATGGAAGAAGACCACTTCCTTTCAGTCTAATTTCCATATTGGTCGATTTCATGCACCTAAATCATATTCCTTGTGCTCTGCTTTACCAATTCAATGTCTGACAGTTCATAAAAATGAGGTAGCACAACAAAAACAGCTCAGAAAACAATATCTATGATAGTATGTCATTATTCATTATTTTCACCAGTTTCGATATGGTTAGGAGATTTGGAAGCCCATGTGACAAGTATCCCTTGAAAAGGTGAACAAGATATTGATGTGGAAAGAAAAGTGATACATTCTTTAGTAGAACCATATACATTCATATAACTAGAAATGAAGCCAAAGGACATAGTCATAGTGGCTAAAAAAAAATACCTTATCGAAAACAGGAAGTATGTGCTTATTAAAATAGTTAAGGAACTAGCTATTTAATGCTCCCCTCTGCAAATGGCCAGAACAAGACCATCTATTAATTAAAACAAATTCTATCATTAAAGACCATCTAGCATACAACAAAAATACACACGAAAATAAATTATGTGCATTAATCATCTCTAAAAAAAGGATCATACTTACCATGTAAAATGGAAGAGCCATAACTGGGGTATTGTAGAACACAAAGTTCTTCAAGATCTGGGTTTAAATTGGTCTGATCTCTATTCTGTTGTTTGTCGCATTTTGGAAGTGTGGCAGAATAGGAAGCTTCCCAAATGCATGAGCTTATACTTGAAAGATATTGTTTTGTACTTGGCTGGATCACTCTATCAGATATTGATGCTAAGGAAGCTGGTGCTTTGCCATGGAGTCCTGAATTGGGTAGAGACAAGTTGCTTGAAATTGAATACTTCATAAGTTTTAGCAGAATTCTGCGCCATAATGTTCATTTTGGCCATACAGGGGAGCTATCACAGCTGTCAAATATCATTATAGATATACTCTCTCAGTTGTATAATGTTTACTTTGCAGTGGTATCGTCATGAGCATCCGTCTCATCAAATATCTCCTCCTGCACACACACAAAGTTAACCTACATCATTGGTCAAGCCCCAGAGAAAAAGCAAATATATCTGTATTAATACTAACCAAGCAACAAATCCTGGCCCTCACTAAGAGAACTAACCATTTCTAGTGCACGTGCTAACCAACTAAATCTCATAAAGGTTGAAATTAAAAATCTATTTTGTTTCAACCTTAGTGGCTCTCGACCTAACCTCTTGAAACAGGTCTATAGATCCATTGATAGGAATGGTCTAACCAACCAACATTCACAGAGAGACTAAAATATGTGTCACT
>LPNX010767131.1:878233-897477 GCA_001517045.1 Pseudotsuga menziesii | reverse complement strand
GGTCTGAAGTTGTCTGTTGGATGCTTCTTTTGTGACCAGAGACCGTTCGTGCTTATCTAAGGTATCACGTCTACACTGGCATATAGGTTAGGTTCACCACTGTTTGCATTTTTCATGACCTTATGACCATGTCACTCTCACCTTAGGTACGAACCCACTCTATTATGTCACGAAACCTTCTTGCTGCTATAGAAGTGCCATGATATGAGTGGTAGAGCCTCCCCTTACATGGGTACCCTAGTTAGCGCCTTATTTGCGTTTGGTGCCCATGCCGATGTTTCTCCTCTTTAGGGTGTGGGAGTCCGTTGTATAGTATTGCCATGACATTTAGCAAGAGCCTCATACTCCTCTTGATCTTATGCTGGCCTGTTTCCCCCCGGACTCCCCTTATGACAAGTTGTGAATGCATTTTCATGATCTTTGCCTGTCTTATTGAGCTTTATGCCGGCTCCCCTGACATTGCGTTTCAGCCATATAGCCCGAGCTTGTCTCATGTCTAGCCATGCAGAGCCATTTTATATATCCTTCGCAGCTTGTTTTCCACTTTTACCGGGAGGGGATTTTCCCCCGAGTGTCGATGTCCTACACATGTATCCTTGCATTGAACATAGGTATGTTCCACTGCTTGGAACTAGTTTGTTTTCCCTGATGACACTCGTCTCCTCCTAGTTTGTAACTATAAAGCTAGTTTATTCTTTTTTAAGCTTTTCAAATAACTGAAAAAGACCAAAAAAATTAAAAAACCAAAAAGCCGGACGGGAAAAGTTATTATCTTTGGCAGCTGTCGAGTCGTGTTGCCTTCAAACAGAGTACTGTATATCGCATCCATTGGTTGGGTTTTAGCTTGACTTTAGGAGCTGTACTCGTTTATCTGAGTTTATCTCCACCGACTGGTTATGCTTCCAGTCCCTATGGAGCCTCTATCGATGCCTCCTGCATCATAGAGATGTCCCAGTTTATATATCGAGTCTATGCTGCCTCCTTTCAGTCACCATACGCCGTTATGCTCTTGTTCGAAGGAAGTTGAAACCTGAGTCCGACATTCCTCAGTTATCTTGACTTTGCATGTCGGCCATTCCCGGTACAGTTACTGGTTCATGCACCTTATGATCAAGTTCTTCCACATTAGATAGCTTTGCTGAGTACCTCGTGTTGGATGATGGGGGATGCCTTAATGCCCTCCTTCCAGCGGATTTCATCCCATCGACTTCAGATCATTTATTCTGGGATTGGAGTCTAGATTCATTATGAGTGCCTTGAGACTTGCAGTCATCAGTGGCAGGTTCCCTCGCCATCGATAGTTTTGGGAATACATCAATGTCCCCTGATCGATGGACTCTCTCAAGTGTTCGACCTCAACACATTTATTCACACTTGTTAGTTTGCACTCTAGTACCTTGATTCCCATTTTCATTATCGGTGGGTAATCTCGTGTCTGTTAACGGTATACATCAATGACCGATAATCAGACGATGCACTACTATGTTCGACCTCGACACCTCTATTCGCATAGTAGGACATGTACTCGTAGCGGTTTGTGTAGAAGACCTTCCAGATTGGTGGCATAATCCATATGCTACCTCCTTGATCGTGCCAGTGTTCATGAGATTTCAGCTCTCGTGACTTGATACCAGTGTATGTTAGATATTTCCAGCCTATGGAGATCTTGATCTATTATATATCTTCAGCCATTATGGAGATCATGGTCTTTATGTATGTTGTATATCTTCATCATGGAGATTCTGATCTATGTATATTGTACGTGGCGATGACCACATATGTTCTATCATGTTTCATGCCTATTCATGGCCATTGTACTCTTATGTATCCGGGACTGCTAGATGTATTTGCAGATTATATGCAGAGTTGTATTATGGTATTATGCTGATTGGGTGGCTGGTCTTCCATTTGGGTACCTTCATCACTTCATTTCTGGGATGGACTTATAATGTATTTCGGCCATCGTATGACCCCTCTGATCTCATATATTAGGGGGCATCTGTTATAGATATTTTCACCCCACTAGGTGAATCATACATTGTATGGCCTTCCCCTGTCCCGCTGCAGACTCTTTAGCCCCAATGGACCACATTTTATCCTTTGATGTATCATTGATCATCCCCAAAACTATATAAACTATGATATACGCGGATGTTTCCCCGATAACCGCGTACATACGCGGGTTTGACCCTTATATCCGCGTACATCGGGATGTGTGCATAGTCCAAATCCTTTTGGAGCGTTTCTTGACTTGGATCCGACTCATATGACTCTTGGCCTTCCATATGCCTTGAGATCGCACGGATTCGACCCTTCACTGTCCCTTGTGAAGCTATATAAGGAACCCTTTGGTACATTGAAAGGGGGAAACATATAGAGAGATTGAAGCAAGGAAACTATAGTCCATTGTTGCCAAGATTTATGCTTGAGTCTGCATCCCTTTGTCCCTTGGAGCACTTTTGTGTTCTTCCCAAGCTTGCCCTTTGTTAGTAAGATTTCTATCGAAGTGATGGAGGATTGAGGTGGTGGAGGCCCAAGTGGGGGATTCAGTTTCTCTGATTCGCAGACGTGCCGTCAGAGGTTGTCACTTGTAATCTCTTATTCATATTAATAGAAATATCTTTTCGTGTCCAGTAATGTGTATTTGATTTAATATTATATCCATTGGAATGTATCAAATGCTTGTACATTATTGATGTTATATATGCTAGAATAGTGCTAACACCATGTTATAGTATGCTTGTATTGTTTACTTGTTGTTGAGGCAGGATTATATCAATTCAAGCTCAATGGATTATTTCTATTGCATATTGGGAAAGATTGATTTCTGGAGTCTAGCTGTCTGTTGTGGTCCCAAAGCCATAGGAATTTCTCTCCGTAACAAAATTGGCGACTCTGCTGGGGATTTCCTAGTTGTCCTTTGGGGGTGATTTTCTTGGCATTCAATGTATTTGAATTGCTCTTTCTCTCTTGCTTCGGTGTTGGGACTGGGGGCATGTATGCCTGGTAGAGTCTGATTGGAGTAAAGTCTGTCTCAGTCTGCCTGTTTGCCTTGTTTTATGCACATTTTCTTCCTGTACGCGGGTTTATTGCTTACAGTCGCATATACACGCAGGTTTATCTAGGATTTCCGCGTATACACGCGGGTTTACTGTGAACAGTCGTGTATACCTTGTTTTTTACCTTGTTGTGGAAGATAGTGGGTTGCTGGGTGAATGCTGTTAGTTGCTGAGTCTCCTTTGGCACTGCCTGGGTCTGTTTTGATATTATTGACTTGCCCTTGGTTTCTCCTTGTTTCTGGGTTGCATTTTATAGTATGTTTGTCCATTGACACTCCCCTTTATTGGTTTGGCCTTGACCTACTTTTTACCACTGCCTTCTCTGTATATGCGGATTTTTGGGTCAAAAGTCACGTACATACGCATCTGTTCTTTATACAGTCGCGTACATCCTCCCTTTTGGTGAGTCTGATGTTGTGGGAAGTTGTTGGGTGGGTTGTGAGTGTGGTTGGGTCTTCCTTGGGTCTGAAGTTGTCTGTTGGATGCTTCTTTTGTGACCAGAGACCGTTCGTGCTTATCTAAGGTATCACGTCTACACTGGCATATAGGTTAGGTTCACCACTGTTTTCATTTTGCATGACCTTATGACCATGTCACTCTCGCCTTAGGTACGAACCCACTCTATTATGTCACGGAACCTTCTTGATGCTATAGAAGTGCCATGATATGAGTGGTAGAGCCTCCCCTTACATGGGTACCCTAGTTAGCGCCTTATTTGCATTTGGTTCCCATCCCGATGTTTCTCCTCTTTAGGGTGTGGGAGTCCGTTGTATAGTATTGCCATGACATTTAGCAAGAGCCTCATACTCCTCTTGATCTTATGCTGGCCTGTTTCCCCCGGAACTCCCCTTATGACAAGTTGTGAATGCATTTTCATGAGCTTTTCCTGTCTTATTGAGCTTTATGCCGGCTCCCCTGACATTGCGTTTCAGCCATATATCCCGAGCTTGTCTCATGTCTAGCCATGCAGAGCCATTTTATATATCCTTCGCAGCTTGTTTTCCCCTTTTACCGGGAGGGGATTTTCCCCCGAGTGTCGATGTCCTACACATGTATCCTTGCATTGAGCATAGGTATGTTCCACTGCTTGGAACTAGTTTGTTTGCCCTGATGACACTCGTCTCCTCCTAGTTTGTAACTATAAAGCTAGTTTATTCTTTTTTAAGCTTTTCAAATAACTGAAAAAGACCAAAAAAATTAAAAAACCAAAAAGTCGGACGGGAAAAGTTATTATCTTTGGCAGCTGTCGAGTCGTGTCGCCTTCGAACAGAGCACTGTATATCGCATCCGTTGGTTGGGTTTTAGCTTGAATTTAGGAGCTGTACTTGTTTATTTGAGTTTATCTCCACCGACTGGTTATGCTTCCAGTCCCTATGGAGCCTCTATCGATGCCTCCTGCATCATAGAGATGTCCCAGTTTATATATCAAGTCTATGCTGCCTCCTTTCAGTCACCATACGCCGTTATGCTCTTGTTCGAAGGAAGTTGAAACCTGAGTCAGCCATTCCTCAGTTATCTCGACTTTTCATGTCGGCCATTCCCGGTACAGTTACTGGTTCATGCACCTTATGATCGAGTTCTTCCACATTAGACAGCTTTGCTGAGTACCTCGTGTTGGATGATGGGGGATGCCTTAATGCCCTCCTTCCAACGGATTTCATCCCATCGAATTCAGATCATTTATTCTGGGATTGGAGTCTAGATTCATTATGAGTGCCTTGAGACTTGCAGTCATCAGTGGCAGGTTCTCTCGCCATCGATAGTTTTGGGAATACATCAATGTCCCCTGATCGATGGACTCTCTCAAGTGTTCGACCTCAACACATTTATTCACACTTGTTAGTTTGAACTCTAGTACCTTGATTCCCATTTTCATTATCGGTGGGTAATCTCGCGTTTGTTAACGGTATACATCAATGACCGGTAATCAGACGATGCACTACTATGTTCGACCTCGACACCTCTATTCGCATAGTGGGACATGTACTCGTAGCGGTTTGTGTAGAAGACCTTCCAGATTGGTGGCATAATCCATATGCTACCTCCTTGATCGTGCCAGTGTTCATGAGATTTCAGCTCTCGTGACTTGATACCAGTGTATGTCAGATATTTCCAGCCTATGGAGATCTTGATCTATTATATATCTTCAGCCATTATGGAGATCATGGTCTTTATGTATGTTGTATATCTTCATCATGGAAATTTTTACCTATGTATATTGTACGTGGCGATGACCACATATGTTCTATCATGTTTCATGCCTATTCATGGCCATTGTACTCTTATGTATCCGGGACTGCTATATGTATTTGCAGATTATATGCAGAGTTGTATTATGGTATTATGTTGATTGGGTGGCTGGTATTCCATTTGGGTACCTTCATCACTTCATTTCTGGGATGGACTTATAATGTATTTCGGCCATCGTATGACCCCTCTGATCTCATATATTAGGGGGCATCTGTTATAGAGATTTTCACCCCACTAGGTGAATCACACATTGTATGGCCTTCCCCTGTCCCGCTGCAGAGTCTTTAGCCCCAATGGACCACATTTTATCCTTTGATGTATCATTGATCATCCCCAAAACTATATAAACTATGATATACACGGATGTTTCCCCGATAACCGCGTACATACGCGGGTTTGAACCTTATATCTGCGTACATCGGGATGTGTGCATAGTCCAAATCCTTTTGGAGCGTTTCTTGACTTGGATCCGACTCATATGACTCTTGGCCTTCCATATGCCTTGAGATCGCACGGATTCGTCCCTTCACTGTCCCTTGTGAAGCTATATAAGGAACCCTTTGGTACATTGAAAGGGGGAAACATATAGAGAGATTGAAGCAAGGAAACTATAGTCCATTGTTGCCAAGATTTATGCTTGAGTCTACATCCCTTTGTCCCTTGGAGCACTTTTGTGTTCTTCCCAATCTTTCCCTTTGTTAGTAAGCTTGCTATCGAAGTGATGGAGGATTGAGGTGGTGGAGGCCCAAGTGGGGGATTCAGTTTCTCCGATTCGCAGACGTGCCGTCAGAGGTTGTCACTTGTAATCTCTTATTCATATTAATAGAAATATCTTTTCCTGTCCAGTAATGTGTATTTGATTTAATATTGTATCCATTGGAATGTATCAAATGCTTGTACATTATTGATGTTATATATGCTAGAATAGTGCTAACACCATGTTATAGTATGCTTGTATTGTTTACTTGTTGTTGAGGCAGGATTATATCAATTCAAGCTCAATGGATTATTTCTATTGCATATTGGGAAAGATTGATTTCTGGAGTCTAGCTGTCTGTTGTGGTCCCAAAGCCATAGGAATTTCTCTCCGTAACATGGGCAAGGACTGATAGTCTTGCCACCCACCACTACCCAGTAATAACTGCCCTCAACTAACGCCTGCCCCAAAGGACTGGGTGGCTGAAAGAGACAAGAAGGTGGTTGACACATGGCACTTTCCCAATGGCTCCCACGGTTAGACAATTCCCCACCTTAACCTTAGGAAAATCATTCCCTTTTCATTATCGTTGCACCGTCATAGCTGGTTGTAGGTTCATTTTAATTAAAGTGCATATTTACATGATTCCAAAACTATAACGTGTTGGATAGCATGATATACCATCGGCAACAATTCCAATCGCCGAAACATAACACAACCAAATCGATGGTGGGGCTTTTGGCTTTAGCTCCTCACCATGATTAATTACAATATATACATCATGTACCTTTAATGCAAATGGGGTCGAAACCAGGGTGTTACATTCCCCTCCCCCTTGGAATAACACCGTCCTCGGTGTTCCAATACTTAGGAATACCTATACAATTAACATATCCAAAATTTCAAAATCTTGTAGATATGTCCTTCGTTCAATTATTTACTTTGAATTTTCAAGACCAAGCCATTTGGCTTCCACAAGCTTCTCTTGCTGGCTCTCATCTTTCGGTTCATCCCCAAGTCTAGGATCTTTGTGGCTGCTAACCTCCTGATGTTCCCTTGTTGGGAAGTCCCGGCGGTAATGATGTCCTTCGCATTTCCAACATTTCGCTAGTTGCTTCATCTTTACCTGCTCAATTTCCTTTGAGTCTTCATGCCTAGAACGTTTCTTCATGGACTGATTGGATGAATGCCTCATCATTGATCCACTTTCCTTTCCTTTACGGATTGCTCACAGAAGGAATTTTACCTCCTTTTGCAAACAAATAGAGTCTTGCAAAATATGGTGGTTCATCTCATTCTTCATTTTCTGTATCTTGAGAATCTCTCTAAGATTTTATTGGGTCTTGGCAATTGTTTGAAGGAGACTTCCAGCCAAGTCCAACAGCATTTGGTCTGCTTCCATGATCAATGTGCACGACTGGATTTCACTTTTCTCACCTGTGAAATGCATCATTGTAATTCTGTTAGGTCAAGCATAATATGTCAATTTAATTTCCCAATTGGCATGGCATTCCAAGTCTTATCAAGAAGACTTTCATACTTTTCATGCCTTCCCAACAGGCACATGAGCTCATTCATGTCCATTCTTGGGCAGGGAATTAACTATGCCAGCATTCACAATTTATTTTAAGCAAATGAACACATTCTATTTTCATCCATACATGCATTCAACAATCTTCTGTTTTCATAATGCATAAGTATATTAAAAAAAAGGAAAGAGAGAGCAGCAAGATTTTTCCCCTCTTTGTCTTGTTCCATTCTGGAACCCACACCACCACTGTGGCTTTCATGCTCTTAGCCTCTTTCACTTCACCATGAATTTTGGACCAACCCTTCTTGGCCATGACACTTAGTGTCTCTGGTCTATTCCAGACCTCTCAACCATGGAGTCTCTCCACATGGTTTGTCTACAAATCTTGGCTGCTAGGACCTTCACAGCCTCACTAGCACCTTTTTCATTATCGCTCATTCTGAGCTCTTCAGGATAGTCACATGTCCACATGCACCCCTAGGATGCCCTCATAGTCCTCGCTCCCAGTGATACCTATATTCAAACATTGAATAGATTCACATGTTTAGTTTATTCTCATCGGTTTGTCTCTAATCAAGAGTTATAAGGTTATAACCAAACCATATACTCAATTATATTCATAAGCAAGAAGTTGCAAGATAATTCAATACTTATCTGTATTGTGCATTTCCTCATTGGTCCACAGGGTCCCGCTTTGCTTTGCAAGCCTTGGAATTTCCTATGGACTTGGATGTTAGGTCAACACGCAGGCTGCTCCTCAACATCAAATAATTAATTTCCAGCCAGTACACCTTCACGCCGACTAGGAAGGAACACATAAGCCAAGCCAACACAATTGGGTTTATCAGTCCAAAAACAAATCAGCCAAGCCAACATAGTTGGGTTTATCAGGCCATGTACTTATATCAACAATGCACTTATATCAACAATTCACTTATATCAACAATACATGTATATCAACAATAACCCTTTTCTCTTTAGTGTGCAACACCAAACTGCATTTGTTTAGCCTGTCAACACAAGCAATATAAGCAAACTCATCAGCATTATTTCTCTAAAACTATAATCATATTTCATATCATTCACTATCAAGTATTGAGACACCAGGAGTGCATCCACTCCCTAGGGTGTAGTCAATATTGAAAACCCTTTCATGACCCGACATCGGGAAAGTGTGCACCCCTTTTCGATGTGAGCCATGTAGGCCCTATTCATACTCAACCAATCTGTCATAATGAAAATAAAATCAAAACATGCCCTGCATATTGATTTTAACAATTTGACATGCATAATCTTAGCTAGGGTCATAGAACACTTAGCCATTTGCCAATGCAGTATTCCTTCATGAAGGATGAATGGGGGCTCCCTTCTTTGAGTTGACAGTCCCTCGGTTTGCCATCCCAACTCCTTATTACATTCCATATGCCACACATGTCTTACCGACATAATATATACCATCTCATGCATGTTGCTTACCAAACATGTAGTGCAGATGGGACATTTCCAAAATGTCCAATGGAGTTTCACCCGAAACCCATTTCCAAGATACAGGAAACCTCCCCATGAATTTTGGCTCCTGCAGGCCATGGCACATGGTCTTCCTGCAATGTGTACCCCTAGCACAATTCTATGCAAGCCAATAGTGATTAGTAGTTGTCAACAATTTCTCAAATATGAAATTTACAAGTTCAAATAGACAACCCATTCTACATACAAACTATTTTCACATCCATGAGACTCTTCTCATGAGGTTTGGCTCTTTCACATGGTAGATTTCGGCCTTCATCATGGTCTTACCCACATTGCCATGCCCCCAACAATCTACCTGAAATCTGAACTTCAATTAGCCAAACACTTGTAAGTCTTGATGCATATAACTTTTTCATTGCTACAACAATGACTGAAGCATTTTCAGAATTATAGAATTCAAATACTTCCAGTTGTTGGCATATTAATGTCACCAAAACTCATTTACTTTATGTGAATCATTATCGTACTTAAATTACAAGGTATAGTCACATCATTTATGCAAATTAAATGAAATTTTTAGATACTCCTTACTTCACAGGCGTATCATTTGTACCACCTTGCCCTTCCATGGGGCATTTTCGGCATCCAATCGATCATGACTATCCTCTTCATGCACTTACTATCCTGCATTCATAACAGCTCTTGAAATGGTTCTAGAATTATCATCAATTCATCATTTCAGCCATTAGTTAGTCATGATAACACAAGAACTATCTCGATGCATTCATGCAATGCATCACAACATTTTCACCTACACTTGTGTATGCATATTTACAACATTTACTCAGGATTTTCATATGCATCCATTCAATGCATAACTACAAGATTTATAAAATATCTTAATGCATATCCACTCAATGCCACCTTGTATTTAGGAATACTATGCATTCAATCATACTATGGCCTAATCGTGACTACTTCATATAGGATGCCCTACCATAATCAAGACCACCAGTGCTCACTTTCTTTGGGTTACTAAGCTCATAACAATGTATACAGGCATGATACATTTCTATATGAATGTAGGGTAAAATTCTAAACAGCCACAGGGTGTGAGACCTCTTTCCTTCAACACTCCATGCAATTTTCATAATTAAACCATTACCTGCATGGATCCTACTTACACCCTTGACATTACCAGTTTAGTTGGTCCCTTGCAGGAGATTGCAGAATCCACTCACCAACTTTTGATCATGGATTTGTTGCCTTATCCCTTTCTCCATAAGCTTGCTGGTCACCTTCATCAACATCAGCAACATATTCAGCTATGCTCATGTTGTCGTTGGTTTTTCTACCAATACAATATTTACCATTAGTGGTTCATTGTAAATGTATAATTCCCACTATTCTTAACAATATGTAATATCCTATGCATGCAAGGCATATCCCCATACCTTTTATGTACAAAACTTATAAATATAATTAGTAAGATGAGGGTTAAGGAAATTTCTCTTTTCAAGACCCTCATCTTTGCATGGAATTCCTCTTCAACACGACAGCTGGTTCGACTTCATAGTCTTTGCTACCTCTAGGCATGCAATTCCCAGATTTGTCCATATTGACAACAACACATTCAAACTCTGGTGATTCTCCCTTGTTCCCTATTGGATAATCTTTCCAACACCTATCCACATGCTCCATTCTGACTTCGGGTGTGAAAATTACACCACTTCTAAAATGACGATTTTCACCAAATTTACAACTGTATTCTGGTCTGAAATGTCAACTTCAACCACCTAGAATTTCTTCCCTTTAAGCCCTATAATCCACTGACAATCTGCTGAAAAATCCACTGGAAAACAGTTGAAATTCACTGAGAAATCCCACTTGAAAAACCCAAAATTTTCCTTCATCAAATCGGGTCTCTTCCCAACTAATTTTCCGACGTATCGGATACTTAGTTGACTAGGCTTTCGACATGTCGGCGGCCCAAACAACAAGTTTTCTCCGGTGTTCATAGGTGGTCCAAACCACTAACGTTTTTCAATGTATCAACGGACCCATCAACTAATATTCTCCGATGTATCATCGGTGGTTCTATCAACTAAACTTTGTCGACGTTTTGGCAGTCTTCCGGAGATCTCCGCCGACACTTGTTATAGCAGATTTTACCACACCAGATGAGTCACACTTATATGGAATTCCCCTGTCCCTCTGTAGACTCCTTAGACCCCTTGGACCATTTTTTGTCCTTTGATGTTTCCTAGACCATCCTTAAAAACATGTGAAAAATGATATACGCGACTTTTAAACCTTTTATCGCGTATATACATGGGTTTGACCTCTAAAACTGCGTACATCGGGATGTGTACAAAATCCAAATCCTTTTGGAATTTTCCTTGACATGGATCCGACTCACTTGTCTCCTGGCTTTCCATATGCCTTGAGATCGCTCGGATTCGACCTTTCATTACCCCATTGAAAATCTATATAAGGAACCCTTTGGATACATTGAAAGCATAAGAGAATTGAGAGCAAAGGAACTATAGTCCATTGTTGCCGAAACTTGTGCTTGAGTCTGCATCCCTTTGTCCCTTGGAGCACTTTGGTGTTCTTCCCAAGCTTGCCTTTTGCTTGTGAGCTTGCTATCAAGAGATGGAGGATTGAGGTAGTGGAGGCCCAAGTGGGGGATTCAGTTTCTCTGATTCGTAGATGTGCCGACAGAGGCTGTATTCATTGTAATCTCTGATTTTATATTAATAGAAATATCTTTTCCTGTCCAATAATGTATGTTTGAATGAATATTTTATCCATGAATGATTTCAAATGTTTATACATTGTTGATTATATATGCTAGAGTAGATCTAACACCAATATATATAGTATGCTTGTCTTGTTTACTTGTTGTTGAGGAAGTGATTCATCAATTCAAGCTGAAGTTGTAAAGATCAACGGTGATCTACTTTAACCGTTCGGAATAAGGTACGAGGTATGATCCTTTGGTGTTAGATATTTGATTTCTCTCGCATATTGGAAAGGATTGATTTTTGGAGTCAAGATGTCTGTTGTGGTACCCCAAGCCATAGGAATTTCTCTCCGTAACAACATTGTGGCTCCTCGATCAACTAAAAAAAAATTATTTATAGGCAGTTCCATCAACTAATTTTCTCCAATGAGTCAGAGACCTAAACAGCTAATTTATTCCGATGCTTCAGCGGTCTGGTCCTCTATTATCTCCGATGATTTCAACACTTAAGAGAATTTTTCATTCTCTTTTCTCCTCTGCATCAACGCCCTTATCGTCTATCTTCCGCTGCCATTGTGGCTACTTCATTATATATCTTCCACCGCTGTTACGGTTGCATCATCATCTATTTTCTGCTGACGTTTCCCGTTGCATTGGCTGCTCCATTATCTAATTTTCACCGACGTATCGACTGTTCTAATAACTAAAATTTTCCAATGATTTCAACACTTAGACAAATTTTTGAAAAAAATTATTTCCTTTACCACCGCTGCATCAGCTACTTGCTCAACTAATTTTCTCCATTCCAATCAACTAATCTTTGCCGACACTACAAATTCAACTTCAACTTCAACTGTTCTCTACCAATGTATCGGAATTCCATCTGTCTAGATGCATCGATGTATTGGTGGTCTTCAGCTGAAGACTTTTGATGTTTTCAGCACTTAGAAAATTTTGGCAAAAGAACTTCTCCTCTGCGTCGGCACCCTCATATTCTATCTCCCACCGACGTCGATGGTCTTTATCGGATGTTCTTTCGAATAAATGAGTCGGCATTTCGGCAGTCTTCGACTAAACGGGGCCGATGTATTGGCACCTCCATCTTATTTCTTCCACTGACCGCCGACAACTTCTGAACTTCACCAAATTCCAAAATTTTTCTTTCCGCCAATTCCTCGTCGGACGGAATTCCATCTAGGCTATCCGATGCATCGGAGGAGCTTCGGACTAAGTCCTTTGACGATCCGACAATCTCAACACTTAGAGAAATTTCAATGAAAAATTTCTTCTCTTCGACTTATTTCGCCCGACGTATCGACTCCATCATCTTATAATTTTTGCCACTGCGGCTCCCTTCTAGCAAGACTTCCTTTTCCTCTGTCACCGTTGTGGCTCATCATCAGACAACATAGCCAACACTGCAGCTCATTCTTTCTCTATTCTTCGCTGGTCGTCGAGGGTTTGTGTCGGAGGGTCTTTCGACTAAGCTACCCGCTGCATCAGAGGAGCTTCCCACTAAGTCTTCCAATGAGACGACGGTCTCGACACTTAGAAAAAATTTTGAAAATATTTGAAATTTTCATTCTGCGGTTTCCCGTCGGGCTACCTTCCGCTGCAGTGATCCGGGCATCGAATAAGCTTCAGACTAAGTCCTCCGACGTATCGGATGGGCTTCAGCCCAAGCCACCTGATGATTATTCACACTTAGAAAAAAATTTCACAAAACATTTTGTCATACACATATTCCCTCTGATTTCTGCTGGGCAGAGGACAACCTTCCTCTGCTAGTTGATTCATCACGGCCCATTCAGGCCCATGCTGCAACATTTGCTTTGATACAACTCTGTCATTAGAGGAAATTTGGGGTCTAAAATGGGCCTTATAAGAAAATGCACCAGCAATAAGTTCTTATGAGCTGGAATTCAAGAACCAATAGAATTCCAATAAAATGAGTCAGCGATAATGGTTGAATTAACATATTTGTCATAAAAAAACTACTTTTTGTGTTCGTATTTTCGACATATCTCCCTGCTTTTTTACTCAAATTTTGATCGGGAGATCTTGTTGGATGTGGAATTTGATTCTGCATCCAACGTGTACCCACATTGCATACTTTTGATGGACCTCGCTACCCCAAAAATAAGAAATACCTGAAAAAATGTGATGATGACATCATCATCACATTTTTTCAGGTATTTTTTGTTTTTGGGGTAGCAAGGTCCGTCAAAAGTATGCAGTGTGGGTACTTGTTGGATTTGGAATCAAATTCCACATCCAACGAGCTCTCCCAATCGAAATTTGAGTAAAAACACAGGGAGATATGTCGAAAATACGAACACAAAAAGTAGTTTTTTTCTTTTTTCCTTCAAAATTAATAAATATTATTTTATTATTTTATTATTTTCCTTAGGAGGCACATTTTAGACCTAAAAATTCCTCTAATGAACGTCCCCAACCCTCCTACCAGTGAAGAGGACGTTACCATGCCAGTAACCATCCAGGCAACTAGCCCCATGAACATGTACATATATATATATATATAACTGAAATAAAATGCTTGGAAGTAAAAACATGCAGAGATGCATAATGGCTTGACATACAGCGGAAGCAAAATCATACATTCTAGCATTCAACATGTTCACCATAATTCATTAAACATCAAATATGATTGCAGAAACGAGGTAGTCAAGAATTATTATCTTATCAAGAACTCGTCCCGCAACTAGCTACGTCGCTGCAACATTCCACCCAACGATAGGCCAATGTGCTCATCAATCTCTCAGCAACACTGCCACCCCCGAGTTGGGTATGATTCCCCAAGGAATAAGGGACTAAGCAAGCTTACACATAGCCAAGGATACACAAATAAGCCAAGCCAACACAGTAGGGTTTATCAAGTCGTCAAGGAACTAGAAAAAATTGAATGCTAAACTAGTGAGTTCATTGAAGAGCTAAGGACTCCTACACCAGAACTAGCCTGACTTCTAAGACACCCACACACACCCAACACCAAAAAATCATCCCCTTCTCTGCTACACAGTCCCTCAGCCCCTGACCTCCCTTCTAGTGTTATTCAGGGTTTGTGGAGAAGAAATCCATCCCTCTAGCTCCATCTATGTGGTTCCCAAACACACTAGGTTTATCAAGGAACCCAAGCCTTCATTCCCATTCCAACATTGTCTGAGGACCAACCACTACATGCATGCAGCAAAACCAAATAGTTCATGGCTCTGTGGAAATGGGATGGCAAGCAAATGGTGAAAGCAGCTCAGGCTAAACAAGCAATTCAGAGTTGTTCTTGGCCCTAGCGTGGCCAAAACAACTCAGTAGCAACCCAAAACGTAATGGATTCCACAACAACCAAATCATGGATGAAACCAAAATAAACTGTTAGAATAATCAACCCATAGTATTTACCCACTTAGACATTATTTCATTTATTTTGTCTTATTTGCCTAGTCCATGAGTCTCACCATGTGCAAGTTGATAATTGCCTATCCATAGAGGTCAAACTTGCCATTATTGACTCATGGAGCACTTGGGAAAGCCTTGGGAATCACTCTGCTTTATTCTTGGCCTCCTAGGCACCCTTCTGCTTTTTCTGCTTTATTGCCTGCTTTTTCAGTGTTTTAAGGCACATAGGAAAGCAAGACTAGGTGAGGTGAATCAGCTTTGTTGCCTCTTCCTCCTCCACTCTTTCCTCCATGCAAAAGCATGTATGAGCTTCCATTTGACCACTCTTTAGCTTGCCCATGCGCCCTTGCTAATTCGTGGGGTCCTTGATAGATTTGGGATCAGCTTTTTACACCTATGGGGGATTTGCCTATTTTGGGTAAGCCTGCTTTATGCTAGATTTGGATGCTTCCTTATGCATTCGATTTGCTCATGTATTCTATATATTCAGCAGCCTATGTTATTATAGGGTTGTCTATTGTACACTCAGTTAATATAATTTTGTGTTACAGCTCCATATTCAGTCTCCATTGTTGATAATTTTGTATGATCAATTGTTAATTGTTGTGGGTGAAATTAATCTACTGCAGGCCTGAATTTCTACATAAACCACATCCATGAATGAAACACACAGCAAACCAAAATGTAATGAACCCACAGCAATGAACAACATGGGGAAAACAATAGCCCTAGTCTCAGCAATAAAACAACGAGAAAATTACACAGCCCGAAAATGGAAGAAGAAAATCTGACATTCAGCCTGGATAGGGGAACATACACCCCTGAGACACGATGATGGTAGGAAAAATACATATGCACAGTCTAGAATTCCAAATGGTTCATACATAGGAAAACTCGTGGGTGACAGAACACGGCTCCCCAGCTCGTTGCGTGAGTAAAACCAAGAAGAATCATGTGCATGAGGAGAACAGAACATCTCTAGGTGAACATGGGCGAGGATGGAAGAATGGGGTGGTGGGTTTCCTCTACCTCTGTGAGAGTGAGATGAGTCTGCAGGTGGAGTGGGCGTGTGGGGAAGGACTGACAGTCCTGCCACCCACCACTACCCAGCAATAACTACCCTCAACTAACGCCTTCCCCAAAGGACTGGGTGGCTGAAAGAGACAAGAAGGTGGTTGACACATGGAACTTTCCCAATGGCTCCCACAGTTAGACAATTCCCCCCCTTAACCTTAGGAAAATCATGCCCTTTTCATTATCATTGCACCGTCGTAGCTGGTTGTAGGTTCATTTTAATTAAAGTGCATATTTACATGATGCCAAAACTATAACGTGCCGGATAGCACGATATACCATCGGCAATGATTCCAATCGCTGAAACATAACACAACCAAATCGATGGTGGGGCTTTTTCCTTTAGCTCCTCACCATGATTAATTACAATATACACATCATGTACCTTTAATGCAAATGGGGTCAAAACAGGGGTGTTACAATTAACCTATAAAGGGGCCTTATGAATTCCTCACAAATTAGTTGATAATGAGTTAAATATTTGTGAGCTCCTATAATCTGATAGGAAACATAAATAGGAGCTTTCCCTTCTATCCATACACAATTTAGCTCTTCAAACTTATGCTTATATATTATGCAATCTAACAAAAAGGATGACATATAGAATTCTGATTTTCTCTACTTTAGACCCTCCAGAGCTGCCTTGATACTTTTAGATAAGTTCTTGGTGGCAATATTTTCCCAGTTAAAAAATGTTCCCTCCATTGCCACATAATACATGAGTGGAATCCACCCAAAATTGTATGTTTTTCCATCGCATCTACCATACAACCTACTTAACATCAATGCTATTAATTTGAATGGGGTTCAAAGACTAGCTATTTCACACTCTCCTGACTACTTATGTATGAAATTTTTACCTTCAATCATCATCCCCTTCACTATGGTGGTATAGTCAAATTTAATGCTCTTGACCCAATCTGTGGTCACATTTATATCTACTTCGGGTAGACTATATTCTTTCAAAACGAATGCTGGTCAAAATGATGCTACGAGCTTTCCCTCTTCATCGTTAATTATCATACCCACCACGTCAATCTTCGGCAAAAGCCAACCAATGACCTCAGGGAAAAACCTCTGGCCTAGTGGTTATCTTCGTTAACCCAAACCTCGGAATATTCTCATATAATGCAAGATCCCCTAATCTAGCTTCAAGCACTTTCTTGGCGAAAATCATGGGGTATATTTGGCCCCATTTCAACTCGGGCTTTTCTCCTGTAACTACTTTGGTATCTTCGTACACTATCTCGACCTTTACTGTGGGTAGAACTTCAGCAATCTCTAGGTCATAATCGCTCTCAGCGATTTTGAGCTTCTTTGTTCCCTTTTTAGGCATAGTTTCAGCAGCAAACAGTACCAGCAAGAAAAACCGTTCTAGCACCCATACGGTCATATCAATCACACATATACATCATTTAAGAAGAAACTAAAATTTATTTACCCTGTCCGTTCCTTCCATGATAAACAGCACTATGACTGGCTCAGGGTTACGGCTAAAAAAAACTCTACTGAAACTGTCACATACCCCAATTTTGTAAAATTATGTAAATTGTTTTAATTATATTCCTGAGACATTATATTAAATTTAATGCTAAGTAGGAATTGATGACTCAGCAGAGTCAACAGAATTGGAATGTAATTCAGAATATTTTTATTATTAATAAATAAATTGTGGAGACAACAGCATGGGAGAGTTGTTAAAAAGAGGTTACTAGTCAAACTGGTGGATGGAACTAGGTGGAAGGCAAAAGACAAGTGGCAGCATCCTCAAACACTTCCTAAGTTGCAGGTGGAAACTTTCCTATATTTGGGGTCATGATCCCCCAAGAAAGTGGGATCAAAGCAAGTGGCTCATTAAATGACAGTTAACCCAAAAAATACCTAGGAAATCTTTTAAAAGTACTCAATGAAGAGAGCTGAGGCTACTCAGATATTTTCCAGACATAATTCATTCAGGTGAATGTTATTCAGGAAATTCATTGAGGAAAGAGGGAAAACAGTAAGGAAGTTGTTCTAAGACGATTGCTGCAGTAACTTGATTTCATTACAGCTTTTTAGCTGAGAGCACTGACTGTTAGTTCTGAGTTAATACTGAGTTCGAAGACTGGTATCTGACATTGTTGCACCTAGTTCCATCCAGGGAGACCAGAGCAAGCTCGGGGGTCCTGAGGAGTCGCTGTCTGAGCGCTCTGCAGGAGTTGGTAGGGAGGAACGGCCTCCCAGTGCTGTTGTTGTCCCAGTTTTAAACAGGTTCTGTTACTAAACTATGTTGTTTAATGAGTATGAATGGATGAATGTTATGTTTATATTATATGACAGAAGAGTTAGTTAGCTTAATAGTGTAAATGTTTCAGTATATCAGTACTTGAATCTGTTGATGAAAAATAAGACCAACTGTGTTTTTCCACATCTGGGTTTACCAGACCGTACTCCAGCATAGGGGTAGTATTAAAAAGGATAATATGATAGTAATAAAAGAAAGAATGATAGTAAGATTACAGAGTAGTTTTAGGGTGAATCCACGGACCTGGGTAACACTTTTTGGCAAGAGCATTTTGGAAAAAACAAAAAAATGCACCTCGGTCGAGGGCTTTATTAAGCCCTTGACCGAGGTATTGCGGGCTTTACAAACCCTCGGTCGAGGTATTTAAATACCTCGACCGAGGTATTTAGATACCTCGGTCGAGGTTCATACCTCAGTCGAGGGCTTAAAAAAACAGACTTAGCCCTCATTCAAACAAATGGAAAATTTACTGTACCTTGCAGAGGTGTAAACCCTACCATTCCTAGCACATAACTGAGCGGAGTTGATACCGATAGATTCACCAACGAATCTTCTATCCATTGACGTGTCATACACACATTTTGGCATTCATATGATATTTATTTTTTAATTACTTCTAAAACTTATACTTAGAAAACCACACTGCAACTTCGAAGCAGCTCAAAGAAAAATCCGCAGAGTTAAAAATACACATCCAAAAAATTCTTAAAAATTCTCAC
>LPNX010767131.1:821050-865485 GCA_001517045.1 Pseudotsuga menziesii | reverse complement strand
TACAAGCTTGAAATATCTAAGATAAAGAGTTTTAGAAGATCACCTTAGAAAAGATCTTTAATTTAAATTGTCTTAGACTTGGTTATAAGCCAAGCATCCATGTGAACAACTATTTTGGTTTTGATCATTCTAAAATTTTAATGGAATCATTGATAATATGATTATGGGGTGGAAGTAATGTACTTTTGGTTAAGTAAGAAGATTATTTTTCTCTACCAATATCTCTATTGCATGTATAGAGCATACTATTGGGTCTTTTTAAGAAGTTGTAGATTTATCCATAATAACCTTGATATTGTAATGTTCACCTTTACGTTTTTGTCATAATCATCTAAGCTAGATAAAAACTTACAAGAGGGATTGGCAACAAAATAAATTGATGAGTATATTATCTGGTTCAAATGTTCTTAAATACTAGGATTTTTCACATATGAAGATGAAACCCTTTAAGAGTTATCAAGGTAAGGGTTAAACTTTGGAAATTGAACGAATCAGTGTAATACATATAAGACCTGGTAGGAAAGAATAGGTTTATTTCTTTTATCATTGGGTACGTTAATTTTTTATAGCAGTAGATTATTAATCACCTTCTTTATACACTTTACTAAGTAAGAATATGTGTATCTTTCTTAAGTATAAACTGTAGATTATCGTTTTCTAATCATAAACGATCTAATTCTAAAGATCTTTGACACTGACATTTAAGTTAGAGATCAGACAATTCAGTAATGTAAAGAACTATAATTCTACAGCTGCAAGGATAAAAAAGAAAAAAAGAAAAAAAAAAGAACAGATACTGAAATTTACCTCAGAAAGCAGTGTTTTGTGTTTAGCCTCTAATGTTCACTAAACTTGAATTGCAAAAATAAAACTTGTACTTAAAAGACTTTAGAATTTTAATTGCAGCAGCCAAATCTCTTTACCTGTAATCTGTAAGGAAAGAAGAAACTTTCTGCATTAGCTCGAAAGCTAAGTAAGCCTAGTTTATGCATGACAGTCCCCTTATGGTCGCAAAAAGAACAAAATCAGTAAAGCTAAAAAGAACTGTTCTACTACTAATCATAATTAGTAATCATTGAATTTCAATAATAGATAACTAACCAAACATTTAGTGACTCCAATTATTAAAATTATATGCATTTGAAAATTTGAAAATTTTTCGGAAAATTTTGGGGTTTGACAGAAACTGCGGGCAATATCTGCCCAAAACCGTTTCGCGCTATATTTAAAACTGCAAAACCCCCAATGGTCCTCACTCTCTCTCAGTCACAACAAGGCTTCGAAAAACCAAAAATCATGGCGACGACACCCTAGGGAAAACATGATGCCACAATTCCCATGGCCGAAATATAAGGAAACTCCCCCTACGGGCTCTGCTCAGAAAAAGAAAACCGCCACCAAGGAAAATGCCCATGCGTGAGCGACTGACTCCATATCGGCGCAAAGCTCAGACTTCTGAGATAAAAAATCTCTGATCTAGCAAATTGAGCGAAAACGCCCCTAAATACTCATAATTCCTATGTATTTACTGGGGCAATAAAAACACCGAGAAATATGACCTAAAAGAAGACGTGAGGTGAAAAATTTACCTAAACTTAGCCAAACCTAACCGCCGATGATGGCAGCTGCAAACCATACTGCACCAACTATTGGGAAAAAAATGAGGACACCTACCTGTCAGTCAATGTTGGCTCCACGCAATTGATGAGTGTAGGCCTTGTGAGATCCACCAAAGAACTGCGTAGATGACTCAAATGGGAAACGTTTTTCAACCTCACCCACTCCGTAAAAAATCACAAGCTGAAAGAAACAAGGGAAATGGGAAAATAAAAAGACTTCTCTGGCGGTAAAAAAACCCCTAAAAACCTGCACGTACGAACCTAAAAGAACCCCTGCTGGAGCCAACTACTGTGGGCCAAACACATAAGTCATCATGATTAATCATCTGCAATAGCGGCTCGGACACAACAATCCTATCTGCAATAACAGCTCAAAAACCCAACATACTTCCACGACAGCACGTCGGATGATACCTCCATAAAAACAAACACAGAACAATCCGCCATAGTGGATCAATCCTGAAGAAAACCTCGTCATAGCGGCTCCTAGGTGCTAAATGAAATGCTCTTTGAAATCCGCCGCCATAGCAGGAAGGACGTAAAAAACCCTTCACCGCAACAGGAACATACCAACGATAGTTTGTGAGACAGAAAAGAACCCGTCGTAGCAGCTCATGACCAAGGAGAATGCCCGCTGTAGCAAATTGTGGGAAACAAATCGAAAAACAATCAGAAACCTACCGCCGTAGTGGACACAAAGCGAGAAGCTCGCCGACACAGCAGAAAGATGCATACATTGGCTCATAAGTCAAAATGATAACCACCGCAACGGCCCAATCATAGAACACTTTCTGCTATAGCGGCTAACAAACAGTGAATGACTCGCTGTAGCGATTGGACAGCAAATATGAGCCTGTTGTTATGGCTTGAAATTGAAAACCCATTCGCTGCTGCAGATCAAAATAAACTTTCTCCCTTAGTAAAAACAAAAAATTTCTGCATGTTTATGATGGAAAGGAAAAATCAAAGGTCAATTAAAGAAAAAGCAATTAAGATTTTCAAAGGGGGCCAAAAAAATATAAAAATATTTTTGGGGAATGTTGCAGCAGCAACAATTGGTGACTAACTAGCGGACTCAGATCTCTGAAAAACTGACTTTTGAATTAGCAACTGCTTTAAAATATCTTGTTAGACTATTTTATTAGATTCCTTTAAGATGCCTAGATTTCTTAGAATACAAGATTTATGAACTTTAAAACATTGATTATGGTCCAAATGGAAAAGGGGAACCAGGTTTTCATAGTCTTGATAACTCTTCTAAGGCCAAGATGTGGATTTTATTTTACCTCTACCTTTGGATGGCTTCCAACTTAGACACCACAAGACTGTAACACATAGTGAACAGATATGTGTGTTTGTTCCTCGTTCCCATGCCATTTTGCATTATTTTGATGCTTCTAGACTTTTGTCCTTTTGAGCCCTCCCTAATTTCTTTCGTTCTGAAATTTGGTTCAGGTTCTTCAATCGATAGTGTCCTTTTGTGTGAGAGATATTTTGATTTCAACTCACGGACGGAGAAGAAATTTAAATCAATCTTATTCAAACTGATTTTGTTTAGTATTCTTTTGATATATGTTTTCTTCCTGGGATATTTTGACTTTTGTTAGCCTTTTGGATTTTATTTGTGGCATGGGATCATCTAAATATAATACAACAGCTTACCATGCTTCCTCTCCATGGGTCTTTTGTTGTTAGCCTCCTAGGACAGACTTTAGTGTGTAGTCGATGGAGCCTCAAAATAGTATTCTAGACTTTTCTGACCTTAGTTATTTTACAGGGATTAAACAAGACTTCAATGTGTTCATAATCTATTTAGTAATCTACTAATCTTAAAGGATCTTTAAGCATTATGTATGTGCAAATAGAAAGAACTCTTTGGTCAAAAATTTTAGTTTGTCCAGAAATCTGATGAACTCCAAAACCTCTCTCTTGCTTTGGATCTAGATTTCTCGGCTTTGTGATTATCAAACCATATCTTGTTGATGTTTAAACCTCTCTCTTGCTTTGGATCTAGATTCCTCTAACTTTAGCAGATTATGGATTTGGATTTGTAGAACTTCATTATCAGTTCCTCTAGAGTCTTGGGCCAGTTTAGAGGATGGCAACAAAATATTAGGAGGCATGGTAGCTTCTTTTCCATAGACGAGAGTGTAGGGTGACACACCTAAGGAATTCTTGGGTGTGACTCTATCATCCCAGAGTCCATTAGGCAAAGCTAGATTCCAACTCCTTTGATTTTCTATGACCGTTTTCTTCGAAATTCTAATGAGGATTTTATTGCTATATTCTACTAAACCATTTCCTTGCAGATAGTAGTTCGCAGAATAGTGTATCTTAATTCCTTTTTTATTTGCAAATGTAGTAAATTTAATACATGAAAAATATGAAGCATTATCACAAACCAGGGAAATTGGAACCCCAAACCTGGTCATAATATGGTCTTGCAAAAAGTCCATAACTGCATCTCATTAACTTTTCGTAATGGAATGGATTCTACCCATCTGGTGAAATAGTCTATTGCTGCCAGGATGCACTTATGCTGCAATGAATAATTTGGATTGATCTCTCTGATAATGTCAATCCCCCACTGCTTGAATGGTTCTGAAATAATAATTGGTTTCAAAGGTCCTGCTGCCCTTGCTTGTCTCCCACCGCTCCTTTGGAAAGTATCACACTTCCTAACATGAATGTGAGCATCTTTAAACAAAGTCAGCCAATAATACCCAGCTCTTAAAATCTTGTGCATTGTTGTATCTCCTGAGAAATGACCTCCAGTGGGCCCATCACATAGTTCTGCTACCACCTTATTCTAAACATCTAAGGAAAACCCCAAGCATCTAAGGAAAACCCCGTCGTAGTTTTTCTAAACAGCACTCCATCAATAATCTGATATAAGGTTGATTTTAGGCATAATGCTCTCCTTTCCTTGGGATTCCAATGTTTTGTCAAATATCCTTCTTGAAGATAATGAATTAAATCTCTATACCAGGAGTCTGGAGCTGTGAATAAAGGACATACATCCACCATGTTTAATTTAGCTTCATTTTCCCAATTGTTATCTTCCTTGTATTGACTCTCAGCCATCAATTTACAAAGTCCTTTTCCTTTTGCTATGGTTGCTGGTTTGAATTCTAGATCATATTCTTGCAAGGTAGTCACCCAATTACCTCTTCTTTCTCCCAACTCTTATTGTACAAAAAGAGATCGTACGGTCGGTGTGGAAATATTACCTGGTACGATTCTTAAGTATATACAGTCTGAATTGCTTCACCGCTTTAAAAAATACATAGGATTTCTTATCAACTACGGGATAGTTTAATTCATCCCCTTGAATACTAGTGCTCATAAATTATATGGGGTACTCATCTCCCCCTTCTTCTTTCTGTGTAAGCACCGCTGCTAATGAATCATCTGAAGCAAAAGTGTACAAGATAAAATCCTTTTCAAAGTTAGGAATTTTAAGCAATGGTGCATGATCTATGGATGTCTTGAGCTTGTTAAATGCATCCTTCTCTGAATCAGTCCACTTTAATTGCACACTTTGCTTGACCATTTGTTGCAAAGGTTTGACTATTTGAGCAAATTCTGGCACAAACCTTCGCACGAAATTGATTGTCCCCATAAAATACTACATAGATTTTTAATTATGGGGTAAAGGGATTTGTTCTATGGATTTAATTCTCTCTAGGTCTATTGATATCTCTTTTTTCAAAATAACATGACCCAAAATCTTTCCTTTAGTAACAGCAAACACACATTTCTTAGGATTTAAAGAAATTCCATATTTTCTACAACGTTTGAAAATATGTTTCAAATGAAATGCATGTTCTTCTCTCTTCTTCGAAAATATCGTAACATCATCTAAATATACCACAACACTATGGCCAATCAGACCGTGGAAAGCTATATCCATAGCCCTTTGGAAAGTTGCTCCAGCATTAATGAGTCCAAAGGGCATTCTCCTATATACAAAAGGGCCCCCACTTGGTTCTGAAGGTAGTCTTGAGCCTGTCTTCTTCTGGTACTAGTATCTGGTTATAACCTAAGAATCCATCTAATAGAGAAAAGAACTCAGAACCTGAGACCATTTGTAGTATCTGTTCCATGGGTGGGACAGGGTAATTATATTTATCTGATGCACAGTTTAAATTCCTAAAATCAACACAAAGTCTGATCTCTCCAAACTTCTTTCGTACTGGAACCAAGTTTGAGACCCATTCTGAATGTCTAACTTTGAATATGATATTAGCATCCAGAATATTTTTACCTCACTTTGAATTAGGGGATCTAGTTTGGGATGCATCTTTCTCAGAGGCTACTGATAAGGTTTGACTCCAACTTTGATTGGAATAACTTACTATATAATTCTGGTGTCATAAGTTTTGAGGTCTTCGTAAGTCCAAGCAAATACATTGTTGTATTGTCTGAATAAACTGATGAATTTACTCTTCTCCCCGAGTGAACAACCCTTTCCCAAATTCACATATTTGGGTTCAGCCTCTGTCCCTAGATTTATCAGCTCGAATTGTAAAGACAAGCTATGTGCCTTGACATTCATTGGTATTATGAACTTGTTGTCTAGATCGAACATCTGTTTTAGAGCTCTGACTCCTTTAGGAATGAAATTTCCATTCTGGAGGTTTGCTTGATGTTCCTCGTCATCTATTATGGATCCTTTAAATGTATTATCATTCATTAAACATTCCAATATTTTTTGATCATCATCAAACACCCTCAGATTGGTGATGTTGTCTGGAACAGAAGGCTTGAAAAGCAATTCAATTGAGCATCTATTATTTGTAGGTACCAGCCTTGCAGCTGAAGTAGCCTTGCAGCTGAAGTAGCTAACAAGTCAGTTGCTGCATTTTTTACTTTAGGAATTGAAGAAATATTAAATGCATGAAAATTTGTTAATAAATCCCAAACCTCATTTTAGTAAGCCTTCAAATGTGGTGATATGCAGTGAATTTTGTTTCGAAGTTGTTTAACAATGATTTCGGAATATTCATACACTTTTAGATTTGTTACTTTGAATTCCATTGCTTTTTTCAGTCCCTGGACTAATGCTTTGTGTTCAGCTATGTTATTTGTACATTCAAATTCTAATCTACATGAAAGAAAATATTTTTTTTTTTTCTGGATCGATCAGGACACAGCCAGCTCCTAATCCTTCCAAGGTTTTGGAACCGTCAAAATAAAGAATCCAAAAACTTTCTACTCCTACTGAATTTGAACTACTAATTACATCTGAGACTAACTCTACTATATTACAATCAATCTTATCAGCCCATGAAAACTAAATGATATCGGGCTGGATATCTTATATGTTGTTGGCTTCTTCAGCTTGGTAATTTCTCGGCTCCAGGTCAAGAAAATAGCTCCCCAACACATAATTTACCGGTTCATTCTTACCTTCTGAGTTATGTTGTACTTCATTTGAGGTTCCCTTAACACCTTTATTTGGTTCTGACAACCTTTATAAGGTAACCATACATGTGACCAATCTGATGTAAAACATCCTTCTAACTTTTTTGCCCAATCCCTACTCAAAACCAGACCATAGGCGTCTGGGATGTCTGCTACAACAATGTCTATATATTGACAGACCCTCTCATCTGCTGATAAACAAATCAGGACATCTTCAATTTCTCCTATTACTTTCACTGTAGTCCTATCCAATTGGATAACTTCTCCTGTAGTTGGCTTAGGATGACCATTCACAACAGCAATTGATCCCAAAATCCAACGGCTTGCATGTCTGAAATTCGACAATTCCCTGTCGGTGATCCAACATATGCACATTTTTTTTCCATCGGTGGCTTAACATCGAATATTCGACTCATTTTCAATACATGTTAAAGATCTGATGCCACCACAATGTCAAATATTTGACATTTGGATGTTTGAAAGTGTCGCAAAAAGCTTGCATATACTGTTGCGTGTCCGACACTTACCCGTAGGTTTTTCGATGTGTGGAGAGTCGAACTTCCGACGGTCTTGGATGTCGGAGGCATGGCAGTCCTGTCGGACATCTTTGGGAGGGTGTCGAAGATCCAACGGGCATGCATCGGCCAACTAATGGCTAAAAGTGTTGGAGCTTCAACAAATGTGTTGGACATCCTCTAAAGGTCACCGAAAAAGCAACACCTAGTTGTGTAATTAACAAAAAAAAAATTGAAAGGGTGCCATTCACCAGTTACTATTACATCTCTGCATTATTCAAAATCTGAAATCTACTAAAGGCATGTGGTTACAATAATGTTGTATGATGGCAAGGTGATCTCTTATTTGCATAAGTGTAGCAATTGTGAACCATTTCCTAAGCATACAAATATTCCTAGAATCCATCACCTGAAGGAAACATTAGATTGTGGCATGCCATTTTGTCCAACCCCTCCACTTGTAAACATCATCAAAATTTAATTAGCATTCACCCTCAGACTGGTTGAGATGACTCATATTGACTGGGAATTAACTTAAGATATTTGGTAGGGTAAATATTGTGTCATTTGTGTTGGAACTCTACAATTGAGGTGTGACTATTTTGATGGTAAAATAGGCATGTAGAAAAATTACACAAGCAAGCAAAATACAACATGACATGGCACTGCAAAATTTTTAATTTTCTTGAAATCATTTAGTGGAGAAGTTCCTAACAACCATAACTAAGAATCCAAGATTGTAAATAGTTGAATAAGAAATTTTTCCTTGTATTGTGCAGTTACAAATTTCATCCATGTATGTACATGCTTCAATAATTACTCTTCTTCATATTACACCATTTATCCTTCAAGTCAAATGGCATACACAACTTGTCAAGTATCGCTTCCCATGTTCCAATATCCATTTCCATGGGATTACATTGGTTTATCTCATTGGAGATATCTGCATACTTTTCTTTGTGAAGAAAACTTCCCTCAAAATGAACCAGTGATCCATGGATATGCAATCAAAGTGTTTACTAGTAAAAATATACATAAAAAATTAAAATGAAGTTTTCATTGCAAGAATTTCCACCTTCAAATCCTCCTCTTCATCCTTTTTCCAAGCTAATTTATTCCTACGTACACAAGGTAGATGACAAGTTCCCCTGAACATCAAACCTACAAGAGTAAATTGCTCTAAAGTAAACAATATTGTAGACTTATTTTCTACTCTTTTAATTCAATTCCTCAAATATGGCTGGTAGAAATCTATCTTTGAAATAAATTTTACAAATACGCAAACTGATAGATTAAAATTTAAATACCATGGAAAATTTTAAAATCCTAGTATCCCAAAATTGTGTTGTTAAATACCTCATTGTTGATTTCCTAATACGTAAATGGCATTTCCTATCCTCATTGTTACCATCTTCAAGATCTCCATCATGCATACCATCATAAGCTTCATTCTATCTATAGTGTAGGTCATTCTCAATTTCAACATCTCTTTTATTTTTAGGAACAAAAATTCTAGAGCTTTTGCTACACAAATGTTTTTTTCTTCTGGAACCTAAACTAAAATCACTTGTATTATTAGAAGGTTCTTCAAAAATATTCAATTTGTTGGAAATGCTTCCCCTCCTTTTTCACATTTCTTATGATTATTGTTCAATGATCTATGTTCATTACCTTCGATTGACCTATTATTTAGAAATGCCAGTAATATTTTTTTGGATTCTATAGCATATTACTAAGTCTTTTGGTACACTGGAAGGTCTGTTTTGTAATAACATACATGGAAATCAAAAGTTTCATGTATAATGGTAGATTCATATAATTTTAAATATGCATCATGCATGGAAATCACCCATTGAAATAGTACAATGATCCTCCTCTTGTACATTTGAAACAATTTTTTCCCCGACCATCTTTGCCTAGTCTCAACAAATCCAATTCTGGTAACTCCTCTTCCTCATGTAAGTGGTGTTCCATGGTACTTGTGGCTTGTGAATGATTTTCCTCCTTGGGCTCATTTGATTCTCCTTCCAAGAAATAAACTCCATGATATCCCCTCTTACTACAATGTGAATGATCATTAGAAGTTGACTCAGTGCCACTTGATACCTGTAGTAATTTTTCATCTCTTATGACATGGATTTTTGTTTTAGATCCAATATATGGAAATTCATTTCCAGTAGTTGTTTGAGTATTTTTCTGCAAATACTTGGTTGAAGTACATAAAGAACTATTTTGGAAACCATTTTTTGAACCATTATTTGTTTTTTCTATATTAGATGGAGAGTTATCTTTACCATTATTTAACCTCTTTTCACCTTCTAAACTTTCATTTTCATATGACAAGTCTGCTTCTCTATAGAATCACTTTCTACCTCCACTATTGGTGTACTCTTCTCATGCCGGTGATGGATGCGTATAATGCAACAATAAGGAAAGTTTCATCCCTTAGAGACGTAAAAACTAGCTCTAAAACAATAATTTAAATCATAAGCTAGACTGACATGAATGTCTTACACACAATCAAAAATATTATTCTCAAAAGAATGTTGTTCATCCAATCTCAAGGTGTCTTTGAACATTACCTGGTCAAGAACAATTTTTTTTAGACAAGTTTTCTTCGCACAAACAAATTGATGTAAATCACTTTTCAATGTTTCAATAGGATACTTCTCTATTGTAGAAATACAAGTTTTTTGATCCTATGAATAACAACAAAATTGCAAAAAATTATAAAAATGGCATACTTCGTATCTGCAAACTTTCCCAGAATGGTCAGAAACAAAATGAATCAAAGATGAAGCTAGCTGCAATTCCCTTTTTGAAATAACATGTTGAAAATGTGAAGCTGTTGACTAGTGTTTTTATTATCACAATACAAAGGATAGACATTGTCTTTCATGCAAAAATACCAACATGGGCTACACAATTCATCATGTTAGTGTCAGCTATGCTACCCATGTGTGGGTATCCAACTCCATCATGGTATGTTCCATTGCAAAATGTATCTACCACTGACTATAAAGCATTGTTAAAATATTTGGCATCAACAAAAAAGTTGAAAGGGTCCCAAATAGAACTTCTTGGAAACACCGATGAAAAAATTGGAAAAAAATCATCAAATTGCAGCAAGCATTAAAAAGACAAAAATGATAAATTCATTTTCTCTAAGAAAGAAGGATTGAATTTAATTTCCACTGAGTAAGACTAACTATTTTGTCCAGAAATAAATTTCTAAAAGGTAGGTCCCTTAAAATATGAAGACATCCACATGAATCATGATAATCTATGGAGATAACCATTAAACTTTTATCACACAAATACAATGAACCAAAATTATGCAAAAAAAACTATTCATGTTATTGTCTGCCACATATGGGAGATCTATATCAGAAGTATAGGTTTTCCTTATTTGTTTTGAAATAATGATTGCTAGGAAGTGACCCCAACATCATGATAATCTAAAGTAATTACCCTGACAGACACAATAGAAACGGTAAAATTCATGAATATAGTATGCCCAATATGTCGAGGTGATCAAGATATGGTTGATCAAAACAAAGATACTAAGATATTTGTTTTGTGTGTGATACCTTTCGATCATTCTTGAGGGTTTCATGTTGTTTCATGAGGGTTCAACTATATATATTTCATACTACAAAGATAGCATATCAATTTATCAAATGAGCATTATTGATCATTCGTTGATTGCTTGAGCATACAAGCATCAGATGTGCCACACCCATGTGGTTTATATTCTTTTATCATGCACGGACCTAGAAAACACCACTAACTTATAAAAGAAATTTCCAAAAGATCAAATTTTTTCAAGCTTTACCGATGGACCAGCTAGCAAAGAAGTTCCAGAATCTGCAATAGAAACACAACCTCCAGCATAGAAACCTACAACTAAATGTTCATAAAATGCCATCAATATTTTCATAAGATTCCTTAAGAAGCAATCATATGCCCAATTGAATAACATGGACTGTATGTTGACCTATTGATTGATCATCAATGAGGAAGTCTCCCATGTCAAACTGAAGGAAATAGCAAATTCGATTTATTAGAGTAGAATAATCCCATGACATACCTACTAGGAAATATGACTCATACAAAGAACATGGTATGCATGTGTTTATCCTTAAATACAGTCAATCTTAAACCTGGAAAATTAACATGATTCTATTACATACCTTCCAGTAACCCTTTCGAGTAACAAGATCATATTGATGTTTACCCTTGAAGTAATTAGGATCAACACCACCAAACTTCAATGGCTGCAAATGGGCTTTCTTAAATAAAAACAGTTTGTCATTGGGAAATAACCTCAAAGCCAAGCTATTTGCATCAGACACTAAAACCCATCTAATTCTATACATGTGAAGAATAGCTAGGAGGTATAAAATGGAATGCTTAAAATCCGTTGTAGGCAGAGGACGAGAAACAGCCTAAACAAATGGTACCCAAGCATTATGTTTATGATTGATCAAGGAATTGATTTACCAAGGGGTACACGTCACTGAGGGAGTTTGAAAGTTATTTTAAGGCCTCTAGAATTATATGAATCTCGGGAATCTGTGAACATTGTTCTCATATTTCAAAGATATACTATATATAGCCTAAGCAGACACTTGGGCAACTACGAATAAATGTGATGAGCACACTTGATCACCAAAAGGATAGCAATGAAGTACTTGAAGTAGGCTCGTGGTGATGAACTCTACCCAATTTACCTTTTCCAACATCAAAGTAAAATAAAAATACCAACAATGGATTATGGGTCTAAAAAGGGGATGAAAATAGAGCTCAACTCATCACAAGCACAAAAATAAATCTTCAATAAGAATGAAGATCTTCAAGACCCTTACCACTCTGAGGTTTTTTATTGGTCGAGAGTGGTTCATGTCATTAACTATGATAGCTTCAAAACTTCCCACTATAATATTTAATCAAATGGAATACTTGGCATGTGGAATCCAAATGATGATTGGGAAAGAATACTAAAATTCCCAGTTTTGATCGAAAATTGATCGATAGGATCTATGGAGGATGAGGCTTGTAAGACTGTATATCTATCTAGCATGAGCCCTTGACACAAATATTTACAGTTTGAAGCATAAAGTTTCAAAGTTTTGTAGGGGTTATAATATTATAGTTTAATCAGGCTTGCAGTATTCATGAAAACTCATTTCACTCTTGAGTCCCTTCAATTCATTCAATTAGGCCATCCGGTTCATAGGTTTTTCATTGGATGGATCGTGAGTGAGGTGACTAGGCAACTGCCTTTGACCATGCATACAAAATGTAACCCTAATAAGAGAGCAATATGAGATTGAAGAGAACATCCATATAGGAAATTAAGAGTACAGTTTTTGGCATAAATGCAAGATACAATAGAGGAAACTCAAGGTCCTATCTTGAAGCTTCATATGCATGACTAACTGCTCAGTAACTTGAAATAATGTTTGTTAATTAAATAACTAGTAAATAATCACTTCCTATTCAAGCATACCAATAATACCTTTGAAACAAGTAGGGCACATACTCAGTATAGTGTTTACATACAAACACGTATTGTCAAAAATATTAAGTTTGGACTAACAAGCACAGGATTTACATATACATCTAGACAAAGTAGTTTCATAGTGTTTGAGAGGGTAGTCAGAAAATGGATTGAAATGCTACATGAGAGGTAGATGGCTATAGCCAAGTGTAGAGGCTGGGAAAGCTAATAGAATGGTATCCTACTCAGAGAGTCTACAATGGCATGCAAATGGTAGGTCTCAAGGTTGAGACTACTAATTAATATAAATGAAGATAAGGAAATGGCAAATATAAAGGAATATAAAGGCACTTAATGTGTTAATTTATGTTAATTTAGCACTTTCGTTGCTACGTTGGTACCAAAGGCATTCTAGCTAATAGGTTTTTCCCTTAAATTTCCATTTGATGCTAAGCTTGATTTACTGACGTTTACATTAATTCTAATTAACTATATTTATGTTTGTAGCATTACCACGGTTGTAAACCTACATAAAGTGGCTAAAACTTAGACCTGGGAACTTTTTATAATAAGTATCAGTAGTAAACGATGATATCTAGAAAATCTGATATGACTTTGAGCTTCTTCTGGGCAGAGTTTGTGGATATTAGAGAAGTAAATCTATATCTATGGTAAGTCTGGTGTAATGAACAACAATAACGACCCTAAATATCCATGTTGTTGGGCACATAATAGTCCTTAAAATCATTTCTCAACCCTATTTGACCTCCTAGTGAGCAATAATCCAGTTTTGGGAAGATGTATTGATGAGAATGGATCTAAACCTTGAAATCTAGGGAAAATTAATGGGTATAACACAACAATAGGTTTCAAAATACCATGTTTGGGTGAGATATGTGTAAAGAACAATAGTATAAAAGTGTCCTTGGGCATATTGTAGCAGCAAAGAACTATCTCTTGGCATCGAATCAACAGTAGCACTTCAACATTATCATTTCTAGGAAGCTCACATGGGATATTATGTTGATTTTTAAGCACTATAGGGTGAAGTTTTCAGAGGCGTTGGACCTACTGGCTTGTCTTCACTTTCATTGAGGGATAATCCACCTTTCACTTATGTTTCAAGAGTTCTATGCACCTTTCCCAGCATAATGAAGGTACAATCTAGGTAAAAAAAACTTAGCAGTGAAGAAGTATGGCAACATTGATGTGTTATAAAGGCTCCTCTATATATCACATGAGGGTTAAAAATGTTTATCCAATCCACATAACTCTTCCTTAGAGGAATCCAGTTCCATTTACGAGGTATTTCAACTATGTCTACACAGGATTGAGGACACCATTGAAATTCTTGTTTCAGTAAGCACTCAGCCTTGGAGGATACTTTTCACTGAACAAAGGCCTTGTTTCTATATTAATTGAGTATTGGATCACTCCATTGGATATATAGAGACCGATATCTCTTAGAAGTTGTTTTTTTTGTTGCTATATGAATATTATTGGAGGGGCATCTTTCTTGAAGGTGACTTAGGGGAGACACAACATAAGTTTAGGGTTCCTTCTAGTTTGGATAGGCCTTCTCTTGGACACTTTTGTGGACAAGGTGAAACATTGCATCTTATGGGATTTTGGAGGTTGGGGTTTTATTCTACTTGTCATCATCCATCATTGCTTTATGGAGGACATGGGTACAAGTGGAAGATATCGTGGTGTAATTTGAAATGCAAAAATAATCCCTTATTTAGAATTTAGAATTAAAATAAAATACAGAAAACAGGACTCACCCACAAAGAAAATAGTGTGCCCTCTTATGATCCTTCAATTCAATGTCATGCACATGCATATAAGTTTTAATTGGGTGATTCAATGTTCAAACATTATGACGAATGAATAAAATGTAATTCATAGCCATATGTCCAACAACAAATGGCCATTTCCCATATATTTTCATGTACATGTGGAATTCATAGCTATATGGAATTGGTAAAGTATTACCGAGGGTCCACTTATCCTGATAAATCAAACTATTTAAGGTAATTGTTTAGATCAGATAGAACAAATTTCACCTCAATGTATGGTAATCATCATCATCAACTAAATGTATGTGTGTGCACATGCACAAATACCCAATACACAGCTCAATCAAACAAAAGAAAACATAATTATACCTTGATTTGTGGATCTTCACACTGTCTTCTTATGCTTTACCTTTCAAAACATCATTCAACATACTTCATATTTTATCCTATTGCAATAGTTTCGTGTTAGGACCCATCAAATAAATTTATGTTTGTTTATGAAAATAACAAAACCAATCTAAATAAATACAATTCTATTACAATGTAAATTACAATACTATTCAACTATTCAAGTAAATTAATTGTTAAGAATATATCACCTGATAAAACATGGATAACCAAAAACACTATGTACATAAGGCCATCGATCTCATCAAAACTCCATTTCTTTCCTCTTAACTATGGAAATGTTTCTCAACACTATCTGTAACAAGTTCCAATGGAAGAGTCAAATAGCAATAGTGAAAATTATACAATAAAATTATAGAAATAGATGTTTTTTAATGTATTCTTCCTTACCATTCATTGAGCTCCTCTCTGTTTCAAGAATAATTTAATATTCTCTACTAAACAGGACCAACCACGTGAAGGAGGAAGCTCTTATGGCCCCTTTCCCCCCTCACATCACTCTCAATTCCCCAAACCCAATGCATCTACTTGCAAATAACAATTTATTTCACTATTTCACAATCAAAATAACAATGCATCTACTGCAAATTATTTCACTCAAAAGTTGAAAGATGCTTTCATTAAATCATTCTTTAAATCATTCATTAAACCATTCAATCATTCGACAGCTGAAAAAACCATTCATTAAAACATGCATTAAACCATCCATTAAATCATTCATTAAACCATTCATTTAGTCAATGGCAGGAAAAAAAAATCAGTAAAGCATTCATTTAAACATTCATTCATGAAACAGAGTAAAAAACCATGAAATTTTTTTTATTATAAATAAGAATTACTCAAAATTTGTTTAGTCACTTCCTTTTTACTTTTCTTCTCTTTAAATATTTAGTTAGAGTCCCATCTTCCTGAATCTGATCCTCGGTCTCCCTACTAGTCTACTCACAAGGTTGAACTTCCGGCAAGGGGCGATGAATTTATGAAATAATGTCAAAATATTTCATTAATAAATTTATATTTTGATAAATACGAGTAATTCATTTAGAAAAACATTACAAATGTGTGTTTTTACCTTCCATGGGCACATCAGCATGTTCAACATCATCTTGTACAAGCCCAACCTATTCAGTGTTATCTGCATCTACATGCTTTGCAGTTAAATTGTGTAGAATTAGATTTAATGTTCATCATCTGCAATGGTCTATAAAAAATGGTAGCACATTAATAAATTTATTACCAAGAATCGAAGCATGATCTTCATTTGGTTGGTCATGTACATCCTCGACATGAATGGGATCATTACTTTCCTGCTCAAAAAGGAATAAATAATTTATGTTAATTTATTTATAAGGAATAAATTACATAAGCATTAATAAATTATCATTAAACTATACAATTTTTACATACCTATGCACCAGATGGATCAACAAAATATTGTGCAGTATGCCCAGACAAGCTTCTCCAGTGTTCAACAATGGCATCAAAGCCCTGTTCGAAGCCAAGCTTCATGTAATCCGCACTGGGCAAATCTTTGAACCGGTCGGCCTTCATATTTGCATGATGTCATTAATTTTACATTTTTTTCCAGAACAAAACGAAAATAATTATCTATATGATATTTGGATGCGGATTCAGGTTTTGCGATACTTACATATCAGGCCACCAAGTTCGAGTAACCACCAGGCCCAAGCTTGTGTTGGCCATTTTTTTCAATTCTTTCCTTGGTGGCCTTAGATGTGTCTGAGAGCCTAATGAAGTTTTTAAATAAGTTAGTCAATGTACCAAATTTGATATAAAAACTAGTAATAATAAGGCTTACCACTACATTTTGTAATGTAATGCATACCTCCCTGTTCCAGCCGGTGGTATCTTTCCTGATTTTCTCAGGCCCTTCTCTTTTCCATCTTCCACCAGGGCTTTCCACTCTATATATGGTTTTAACACCCTCTATGTTAAACAATTGAGGAAGGATATGATCAAGAAATGATAAAGGCATATATTAAAAATTGGTAAAAGGTTAGTACTCATGAGCCTTTATCAAAAATGCGCACTTTGGTTAATTCACTGCACAATTGGAGGGTGTATATTTGTGAGTGTGCAGATCTACGGTTGCGAATTGATCCGCTGAAAAAGTTACATGAGAAAGAATTTTTTACGAAGAGCAGAATGGGTTAACAAGATAGCAAGATTGACGACTAAGAAATTAAGCAAATTTAATCTGCGGTCATAAGTTAATCCGCGATGTGAAGATGCACGATTGAAATGAGGAGAAAGGCCAGCAGATTGTGTAGAATGGATTTGATACAACAGTTCAAACAAGAGATGAAGTCTTATCAATGGTCATATTCTACTCTGGAGTGCAAACTTGTGAGATAATTAAAATGGATGAGCGGTAGAGGAATTTAAACCGCTTTCCATGTGGCATCTTTTAGTGAGTTCTGCTAAGGAAAGTGGTAAAGGGAAAACAACTTGTTGGAGGTCCCAAAATGATTCGTTGTATAAAAGGTGAGTTGACCTAGGTAAAATCATTTTTTTTGTATGCTGCCAGTGAAAATAAGAAGGGACAGTGTGCCATCTTGTTCCGAAAGTCAACTTCTATGTATCTAACAGTTACCAGGTAAGCCTTAAAATAATGAGACTTTGTTGAAGACTTATTGTCGTTGTTTTATTATGGAGAAGGAGCAGAGTTCAAGGATATTGTGCAAGGTTCTAGATGAGAGAGAATAAGTGGTTATTGATAGGGAGAGGAATGTGTTTGACCCTATTCTATTAGAATGTAGTGTATCAATCTCAAAAGAACATTTATGGTAGTATAATTCACAGGGAAATGATATCATAAACGGCTGCAGTTCCTTCTTGTATTACTTTGCTATCGAACAAACCCTACCGTTCCCTGAATTTGTCGAGTAGAGTGTGAATAGTTATTTGTCTTTTGAAAGAGTTATTATGAGTCATACAATGTCAAAAATCCCTTGTAGAATTGACGAAAAATCTGTTCGCAGTATATTGAGTATGCCTGATATTTTTCCTGTAAACTCCGAATCCTTCAATGAGCAAGTCCTGATTGAATTGTATAAAAATTGCAAAACTAAAGTCAAATGTCAGTTTTTATCCAGTATTCTAAAATTTGGTCAATCGTTAGAGAGTTTATTTCTGCCATACAATGTCAATATTTTCAAGGATGAATTCCAATTGGTCATGTCAATTGTTAGTCAGGTTTTGGGTTTGGATGATGATACGCATGTCAACGAAGTCATCTTAGGTTTTTTGTTAAGTATAGGTTCGACTGACCATGAATCCCATTCAGTCCATTATTTCAATATTGATGAGTATTTAGCCGAAGTAATTCATACCCAATTGGCTGAATTTCCTAAAGTCAGGTTCTTCAGGTACCAGTCATATTTGTTGAACATGATTTTGTGTTCTAATGTGTCAGAGTTGCAGTTCTTATCTACCATGTTCTTTCCATACCTTCCAAAACAATCAACATGTTCAAGTTCGTGAATACAAATATGGATGAGATATGCAAAATGATTTTTGAAGATGTCTTACCAAGGGTGTTGGAATACATGAGAATTATGTTACAGTCCTCTTTAGAAGACAAAACAGGAGATTGGATTTTGCATAAATAATTTACTGTTCTTAGAGTGTATGGGTTCACTGGAGAACCATACAGGTTACCCGGTTTCTTGACGCCAAGGATATTCCCATTAGAGTTCAGGAGACAAAGGTTATATGCAGAAGAGGAACATTTCAGAGCTTTTAAAAAATATTCTAATGTTAAATTCCCTCTCAAAGTCAGTCCTTTCATTTTTAAGAATAAAAGCGCTCAGTTAGTAATTGAAAAATTATTAGAAGTTATGGATTTTCAAAAAGAGGAAAAAGTGAATTATGACCCACACCATATTATTTCTCAAAGGAAGCAACTGAACAAAAATAAGCCATTTGATCATCAAATTGTTGGGGATTAGACAAAATGGCAAATCTATCTAATTTTGAAGAAAATACAGAAGCTAATGAAGATAAGAGGGACAAATTGGCTGTATCAGTTCAAACGTCTATTAATTCTAGATGAAGAGATTTCTAATAAAAATATCAAAATGCATCCTCAGGATGAGATAACTATTTCAGAATAAATATTTTCAAAAGATTTAAAGAAGATGGTCTTGTTTCATAAAAAAGTCTGTGCAAATGCATCAGTATTGTTTTGGAGATGAAAGTAAAACAGAGTCCAGTTCTCGTTACAAATCCAAGACAAATTTAATGTCGAGTTATGCTGATAAAGAAATACAATCAATGGAGGAAACTAAGAATCTGCTTCCTCGAGTTAGGAAATAAATCAATCAAAAAAATCATTGATTTCTACTCAAGATGCAGAGAGGAATACCCTAAAATTTGTTGTGGTAAGTGATAAGAAAGTGTCTGGAATGGAGGTGAACATGGACAAAATCAGTGTTCCTAATAAAATACAGCTCCACAAACAAATTGGAGATGTTATTTATTCTGATTTGTTACATGCAATTGTGAAAATTACTAAATTACAATCTCTTGTAGATAAGATGGAAATTCAATTGAAACATGAGAAGGTTGAAAATAAGTCCAATTTGATTCAAATTAAAAAGTTATAGGGAGATATTATAAGCTTAGGGACTGAACCAAGTAATATGCAAGCGACGAAGAAGCTTCTAGAAGAGAAGGATAATACCATTCAAGTGTTGAAAAAGAAGCTTAAAGTCCCTAACGCTGAACATGTTCAATCTTCAGAATTGTTTGCATTACAAGAAGAAAAAGAGAAATTCTACCAGGAAATGATGGATTATAAAGGAAAATCATTGAAGCTGTGGGAGGAGAAAGACAAGTGGGAAATAGAAAAGGCTGATTTGTTAGCTTAGATTGCAAAGTTGAAAAAAGGTCAAAATGATGAAAAAGAGGTTATGGAAGAATTGATGAATCAACCTTTTGTTTATACTGATTTACCCCTTGTTAATGTTGAAAAAACATTAAATGAATTTTCTGCAGATGCTTTACTAGTTCCTATGTCTCAGATGAGCTTGAAAGAGGTGGAAATTAAAGAATTGGAAGATGAGAATGAAAATATCAAGTCATAATTGGCTAAAAGAATTGAAGAGAAGAATAAAGTGTGGAATGATAAGAGCCAATTACATAAAAAAAATTAATGAATTAAAAGAGAGAAATACAGGAAGAGATCCTTTACAAGGAGCTAAAAATTTGAATTGGGATACTTTGTGTGTGGAAATCACTAAGTTCAGGCATTATTTAAATTTTATTGATGATGAAAGTGCATTGGTAAATTTGGCTGCTCAAAGATTGAAATTGGCAAATGAAACTATGGAAAAGAAGCCTTTGAATACTACTCATAATGTTGTGAATTTCTTGAAATCTCTAACATATCAAAATTTGCAGGACATTGGGATCAAAGACAAGGTAGCAATTGTGTTATGGGAGAAGAAGTTTATTAATAAAAATCAACTTATGAAAGTCGTGTAGGATAAAGCAAATCAAATGTCTTCTCAAATCAAGGATTTCAGGACGGATTTTAAAGATTTATTTGATGATGGTCTCCCTTCTTTTTGGGATGACGAAGGACGGTTGTTTTCTAAGGAACAATATCACAGCTTATTGGTACAGAATCGCATGGATCATTCTAAATTTGAAGATTTAGTCAAAGGATTGACAGGAAAATTTATTGTGGAAAAGTTGACATAAGACTTTGAAATATTGGACAGGTTTTTAATTATTAAAAAAGGATTACCGGCTGTGTCTTATTAATCTTATGTGGATTTGGGGGTGTCAATAAGAGAGATGACAAAGTACGACACTCCAAATGTGGAACAGTGGAAGATCGTGGAGAAATTTGGGAAAACCAAATACATACTACTTTCATGAAGACAGGTGTTGCAGTTTCGGGAAGCTATTTGTTCGTGATACCTTGCAGTTATGGAGTTTGCTATAATCAAGCAATTTTTTATTTCAAACTAAGTTGTAGTTATTATTCCTAGTTATTAGGTATATGGTTACAAGAACTTATGATTAACAGATTAAGTTGGTTATTGATGTTCTTCGAAGAAACTATTTTTTGTATATATTTGAATTTTATTGATGTATCGGAGGTTGGAACCCATTAGTTTGGACTGATGTTTTTGTGAGAACCTATTTTGAACAAAATTACAGAGCTGAATGCGAGTTGATCTTCAAAGATTCATGTGTTGTTAATGTTACAGTCTGTTCTTTCTTTCCTTGTGAATGTTTTCAAAGTGTTTACCTTCCATTCTGTTTTCTTTCATATCTAAACACGGTGTTTAATAGTTTCAGAATTCATACATGTATGCCCTGGCTATTGTTTCAGATATTCACAAACATGTATTCTAAAGTTGATATGGAATTCATCTTGTGATGCTATATATTAATGGATTGTTCATGTTTCTTTCCTATCGCCTAAAAATCAATGAATGACTGTGACTGAATAATTATCTTGCCTTTGTGGAGATTCTATGTAGGCAACTTTGTATTATCTTTATCTAGTTTGACTCCATTGCCCAATGGTTATATGTGTTGTTTCAATCGAGTCAGCATAACTTAAAATTGTTGACTCCAATATCTGGCCTTGTTAAATTTATATTTGAGAGATCCCTCTCTGGAAAGAAAAGCCAGTTTCTTTCTAAAAGTGGTTTTTTTGTTACTTTCAGATTGCCTTTCACAACCTTAGGTATATTTTGAGTGATAACAAATAGAATCATTGGAGGGCGCTCATACCTAGGGTTATTTTCTGGGTGAACCCTATACTATTCTCGGACAATCTTCAGATGTTTTCCAGCCTTCTGTAGGACCTTCGCTGTATCGAAGGTATCTTTTTCGAACAGACCAACCAAGCGATTAGTCAGATCATCCTTTAAAGCTTTTGGCTGCTTTTTCCACATTGTGTAGATGGTGGGCCCGATATATCCAAGTCCAAATCATTCATATGTTTATAAAATATATCATTTCCTGCAAAACATTGATGCCATCATTAGTCAACATTAAAAAATATTATCGGTATATAAGACACATATTATAAAAACTAAATTAAACAATCTATAAAGACCTAGAATCCTCTCTATCTTTATTAGAACCAGTTCTTCTTTCACCAAAAATGTACACACTATTGAAACAATTCTAGTGACACGAGAAGATCCAGGAAATGCATCCACATCTCTATCTAACCCTGCATCCACCCCTTCTTCTGCATCATTTGTTGTGGGTGGGGAAACATTGGTTGCACCCTCTGCTGCCCTCGAGGGTGTTGCAGAGCATGTTTCCAACTGTTCAGTGGACAATATGGGAGCAGTATGTGGTGTACATGGAGTATTTTGGTCACTGGGACCAACATTACCTTGACCACCACTGATAATCTCAATAGCGCGCTGTAAATTAAAACCATTATATTATAAGTTCAATAGAATATAAAATCAAATATTATAAAGTTTTTATAAATGAATTTAAATTATTATTCAAGAACTTACTTCCAATTGTTTGCGTTGCTATAACAACAATTGAATCATGTTTTCGATCCCTTTTGTTTGTGTAACTGCCAATGTCAGAAGAATTAGTTCCTCATTTTTTTCCCTGGTCTTTTGTAGCACCCTCAATGGGTCTGCAGAATCTCTAATTTCACTATCTCTCATCAACCAGGAGACCTCATTATCTAAAGAGTTTTGAGACGCTGTTAAATAAACCGAATCCCCTGTCTGCAACTAAAATATATAAAAAAATGCTTAGTCTTTGAACCAATAGTGTGTACAAACAATTATATTAACAAAAATTGTCTATCATGATAGAGTCATAGTATTACATCTAGGATTACATGATGCCTAGATGAGGGTGTGGTCTGATCAATAGATGAGGACTTACCTCGATCAGCCACCTACAAAAAAAGTAGAGAACATTATCACAATGAACGCAATATGTATAAGCTAACAAATATAGAACAAAAATAAACACTATGCTACATGTTTTATATGTGTACATTTTTGAAGTATTTAGAATGTGTAATTACATTTAGGTTTAATGGTTTCCTCGAGGCCCCAATCGTCTGATCAACAGTTGGGTACTTTCCTGGTCAATCTGCAAAAAAGGTAGACAACATTATCATCATGAACTCAAACATAAAAACGAAAGAATACATAACAAAATAAACATTATGCTACATGATATACATGTTTACGATTTTAAAGTATTTGAAATGGAGAATTACATTCATATTTGCCTTTTTCCCCAATGTTGTAGTCGGCTGATCAATAGTCGGTTGGCTTCCCTGATCAACACTCTACATGAAAAATAGATAAGATTATATAAACGAACCGAATATACTAATGAAAATACATAACAACATATATGTATGTCCATCATAAATTTATTAGATTGGCAATATCGATGTATACCTGTTGCTTTGACTCGGGTCGACAAACATCTATGGAGAGGGAGGTTCCCCTGAGAGAACCCTGCATCAAAAACATACCAAAAGTTACCTAACGAAACCAAAAAAGTAGAAAATTACAATTATATGCTAACGAAAAAATCCTATAGATGTTAAAATAATTAATAAAAGGTTGGTTAAATTGTTGGATGTACCACAACCATACTAACCATGTTTGTATCTACACGATTCACATTGTAATTAATAAGCAGTTCTTCACCAGCATCTATTGATTTAATTGCACATACAAAGACATGGTTTCCTTCACACGACTCGAATATGCAGTTGGGTTTCTTAAGTGTAGACCCCGGTTGTGTACTGTTTATAAACCCTGCAATATTACCAGTTGTTTTTGGCCTTCTGTCCATGTACAACATTGCTCCTTTATTTTGAGCTTTGTCTTTTAGTTGTATATAATTCACTGACAACCCATATCTACACATACTTCGTGTATATTGTACCAGGCGCATCCAATCACTGTAGTTGTAAGAGGGTCCAACATACTCCATCAATTCTGTACATCTATCATATCCAACCTTTATGTTTTCCATGCAAAACAACCCCAATCCATGCAATGACAACGGTACACTTCTATATATCCTCTCATTCACACAAAAATCAATGTTTACTTGAGAAATATCCCTAGGCACCCATTGTTTGACTAGGTGTTTGTACCTTAACGGCACATCGATGTCTCCCATTGTCTCATCATCATAGGAACATGACCCCCCTCCTTTGAGAAAAAATTGCATGTGTTTATTGAATTTTCTTATGATCTTCTAACATCTAGTTGATCTAGCCCTTGTAGACCTATTGGATGTCTCACTTTCCTATAGCCTTCCCAAACTCCCCTCACTGGAGGAACACATGTCTGACAAATACCTGTTTGGTTCTACCTGCACCATGGCCGGAAAAAAATTGGCAAAAACATATCAAAATACCAGCAAAAAAACTTGGGAAGACTTATAAGCAAAAAACTTGTTAAATAAAAAGCTTGTTAAGAATGAGTTTGGGTAATAGGTGTGGGCATTTGGTAGCCCTAAAAATTCTAATGTATGCCCCTCTTTTAGTTACATACAAGTCTCCATTCTCACTTATTGCTTGCATTGCCTTTTCCTAACATGTATTGGGTAGGCTCACAAAATATCATGTTATACATGGGCACTATGATATGATCACAAATATTTATATAATGTATTATAAATGTGTGTTCCTAAAGGATTTGGAAATATACATGGATGGGCACTATGCTTGGTCACCAATGCTTTCACGTCTCTGGAAATATGTTATAAACATAAATCACATATAGCAAGTATGATGACAAGTAGAATGTTGGAGCGATTATGGTGGTTGTGTATTTGGATATGCAAGTGTTCTTATTACTGGCCTAACCCCCTTTCAACAATAATATTTTCAGATTTAATGAGTCTATGTCTAATGCTCTTGGTCCTCATTACATTCAAGGAGTCAATGCATAGGTCTATGTAATCCATAACAACAAACACTACACAAACTTAATTCAGAGGAGTTCCAAATGCCCTTTTTCCATTCACAAGCTTCATATGTATGCTTGTGCCCATTGGACTTTGGCCTTTCAACATTGTCAAGATTGAGACGATATGTTATGCATATGCAGAAAATATAACACTACAATTTATGCTAATATATGTCTGTATAGGGCCTGGAGGTTCTCGTTTAATGGACTATCTCCTTGAAAGAACATATATTCGAATTCATCTACATTTACTTCAGATAGAAGTGATACGGAGTTGTTATGTTGGTCACTTCCCTCAAAAAGAATCTTTGACATGAGTTCCTTTTTCAAGGAATCTTGGTTAATCTCTTCTTCCAAACTTCTAGGTCACTACTCCACTCTACATTGGCCCAATTATTCATTTTCTTAGCCACTCCTCTCTCCTTACTCTACACTCGTTGTTGTTGTAACCCTTAATTTTCATGGTTGTAAGTGGTTTTTAGTTTTCCCATGAATGTTTTTGTGATGTTGTAGATTATTATCCATTTTACCTAATATGTTTTATGATCTTTTCCATCATTGCTAGGGTGCACATACCTGTTATTTATGGCTTCTTAAGCTTGAAAGCTCAAGGGCCTAAAAGTGTCCAGATCTCATGTAGGACCCTTTAATAGTCATAATAACAACTATTGTTAGAGGATGTTATTCTCCAAATGATACACCAAAACCATACTTATCGGTTAATATTTGTGTAGTGATGTTTTTCTCTCTCCCATAATTTATCATACTAATGGGATTGTGACTATCAAGCCAATGCCTTATTTGCATAGTGTCAATCCTACAACAATACACTGGAAATTCTAAAAAATCTAATGTATGCCTTAAAAATTCTAATGTATGGCCCTCTTTTAGTTACATACAAGTCTCCATTCTCACTTATTGCTTGCATTGCCTTTTCCTAACATGTATTGGGTAGGCTCACAAACTATCATGCTATACATGGGCACTATGATATGCTCACAAATATTTATATAATGTATTATAAATGTGTGTTCTTAAAGGATTTGGCAATATACATGGATGGGCACTATGTTTGGTCACCAATGCTTTCACGTCTCTGGAAATATGTTAGAAACATACATCACATATAGCAAGTATGATGACATGTAGAATGTTGGAGAGATTATGGTGGATGTGTATTTGGATATGCAGGTGTTCTTATTACTGGCCTAACCCCCTTTCAACAATAATATTTGCATATTTAATGAGTCTATGTCTAATGCTCTTGGTCCTCATTACATTCAAGGATCCAATGCATAGGTCTCTGTAATCCATAACAACAAACACTACACAAACTTAATTCATAGGAGTTCCAAATGCCCTTTGTCCATTCACAAGCTTCATATGTATGCTTGTGCCCATTGGACTTTGGCCTTTCAACTTTGTCAAGCTTGAGACGAACTATTATGCATATGCAGCAAATATAACACTACAATTTATGCTAATATATGTCTATACAGGGCCTGGAGGTTCTCCTTTAATGGACTATCTCCTTGAAAGAACATATCTTCACATTCATCTACATTTACTTCAGATAGAAGTGATACGGAGTTGTTATGTTGGTCACTTCCCTCAAAAATCATCTTTGACATGAGTTCCTTTTTCAAGGAATCTTGGTTAATCTCCTCTTCCAAACTTCTAGGTCACTTCTCCACTCTAAATTGGCCCGATTATTCATTTTCTTGGCCATTCCTCTCTCCTTACTATACACTTGTTGTTGTTGTAACCCTTAATTTTGATGGTTGTAAGTGGTTTTTAGTTTTCCCATGAATGTTGTTGTGATGTTTTAGATGATTATCCATTTTACCTAATATGTTTTATGATCTTTTTCATCATTTCTAGGGTGCACATACCTGTTGTTTATGGCTTCTTAAGCTTGAAAGTTCAAGGGCCTAAAAGTGACCAGATCTCATGTAGGACCCTTTAAGAGTCATAATAACAACTATTGTTAGAGGATGTTATTCTCCAAATTATACACCAATACCATACTTATCGGTTAATATTTGTGTAGGGATGCTTTTCTCTCTCCCATAATTTATCATACTAATGGGATTGTGACTATCAATTCAATGCCTTATTTGCATAGTGGAAATCCTACAACATTACACTGGAAATTCTAAAAAATTCTAATGTGTGCCTTAAAAATTCTAATGTATGCCTCTCTTTTAGTTACGCACAAGTCTCCATTCTCACTTATTGCTTGCATTGCCTTTTCCTAGCATGTATTGGGTAGGCTCACAAAATATCATGTTATACATGGGAACTATGCTATGCTCACAAATATTTATATAATGTATTATAAATGTGTGTTCCTAAAGGAATTGGAAATATAAATGGATGGGCACTATGCTTGGTCACCAATTCTTTCATGTCTCTGGAAATATGTTAGAAACATACATCACATATAGCAAGTATCATGACATGTAGAATGTTGGAGTGATTATGGTGGTTGTGTATTTGGATATGCATGTGTTCTTATTACTGGTCTAACCCCCTTTCACAATAATTGTTGTAGATTTAATCAACACTACACTGGAATGTCTTATGACTAACTCATGAATCTTCCCATGGTTATTAAATATACATTTATAAACCACTATTGTGGTTTCATCATTGCTCCCATTCAAGAACAAAAAAGTAGACATGACTTCTCTCCCTACATTAAGTCCACATGCACATAATGACTAGCTTTGGTACTTCCTAATTTTTCAATATTCCTTTTGATAGAAAAAGTGAAACAAGAAACAATATCCTTACTTTCAGCAAATTGCACAGCTAATGGCTTTGATCGAACTGTATAAGTACTTTGTTCCCAAAGTAAATATTTTGAGACCTAGGAACGAAGAGGAGACAGATGAATGGTTGAAGGACTCCAATGGAGGATGAATTGATGCCCTGTTCTGCCTACCCAAAGGTCCTTTTATAATGAATATTATCCCTAACTTATCATTGATTTGTAGTCTTCTATTTTTCACCCATACTGCTCAAAGAAACATCGTTTTATGTCTAACTAGTATGTATCTTCATGTCATAAGTTATTCCTTGAAGATGAATATGGAACCCTAGAAGGTAGTGTTGATTTGGAAATATGATTTTACAATGTTCCATCCCATCTTTAAGACAGTATTGCAGAGTAATTTACTTTATAACATTAACATATTAATTTTCAACCCTAAGGCAACGCTAACTTGAACAGAGTTGGGAGATTTAAAATAGGTACCACCACAATAATGGAAGAAATCAGACCAGCTGCTACAGGAATTCTTGGAGGCATATTTCCCAATGGTAACCTACAGCAATCATATATATATATATATATATAATCCATGGTGGTGAAGAGCGGAAATTTCCAGATCTGCTACTTGGCACATTCAAGAATGAAAAGAATGTTTTAAATACATTTATATCAGTCTGTAATATTTGCTGATTTATTCCTTTTATCTTGTCATGATAATGCTTTTTTTCCCATATTAATTTTCAACCCTAAGGAAATGCTAACTTGTTTTCCCATACTAATTTTCAACCCTAAGGTAATCCCATAGTAGAAAGAACCAAAAAAGACTATTCCACACAAATCAAAAGGCTCTTAAATTAACTGTATCATGCCTTCCTCAATGATTTGATGAATCCTTTGAAATTGTCTTCTAAATATAGTGAGACAAGGCTCAAAACACTTACCTAAAGAGATTGTTGCCTTTTCTCTTTATCATTAATTGCTATAATATGTTTTCAAGTGATGCTAATTTTGTTCATCCTGTGCTATTCTCTTGTCAATTTCCTAATAAGGTGGCATTAAATGGCTTGCATTCTACTTTGATCAATCTGACAAAGTCTTTTTCTCTAACCAACCATATTAAACTTGAATGGATTTTGGACCTTTCCTCTCTTTCCACTTGGAGAAAAATTAGCAAATGGTTTGGTTCACCCCCAACTTTGACCCAAGTTCTTATCCTTTTGTGATCACTCATCAAGGAGGCATAGATTAACCTAATGTTGTCAACAAGAACACCATCGTCTTCTTTATCATTAGATTCTATGCTCTATGTTTCAAGTGACACTAATGCTTGTTGATATTTTATTATTTCTTATCGTTTGTGTATGATATTGTTGTCATTTTCACAAACTTGAGGTTTGAAACAAATTGTAGTCTTATAGACTCTTTGAGAGAGGCATCAATTGGTTTGTGTTGAGATTATTAAGCATATACAGAAGACTTCAAGAAGAGAAGCTCGAATTTGTCCTTATCTACTCCATCATCAAATAGGTTGAGGTTAGCTTCTTCAACACCACATATAGGTTCACTATAATTGTCTGGGGATAAATTAAACCTTTTTAATCTTCAACAGTCTCTATCAACATAACAGTCTATTATGTGTACTAGGAGCTTCAGTCAAATCAAGAGAAATATTCTACAAACATATGAAGAACAGTTTGATTTTGTAAACCAAGGGGATGGAAAAAGTTCAAGGAAACATCAAATATCACTCACACTAGGGAATAATTCTAAAGCTAATCAACTGTCTAAACCACAAAGGTCATCTTCTCGTGTTAAATGTAAGAGGGGCAAACAAAAATCAGACATGGTGACAATTGACATAAAATGTTCAAATAAAAAATGGAGGACATCAAAATACCTAGTACTTGCTTCAAGGCCCAAAGCATAAACCATAATATTCATGATTGTCCATTAATGGCCAAGTATTACATAACCCAATTTCCAGTGAACTAAGCACCTCACAGTCGAATCAAGATTTTGGGCCAAGTTTATTATAAATTCCAAAAAGCAATCGATAGAGAAACCAAACATCCACTCTATAGGATCTTCAAGAACTAACATAATTAAACTAATGAATGTATGCAAACTGCTGCAGACATTATATCTCTACTCATTCAATTTCCTACAAAGTGTTGTAGCTTGCTTAGTTCTCCTCTTTGTTTATCATTTAGATTCAACTTAACGGTGAAATCAACAAGTCCAGGAAAACCTTATAGTACATCTCCTTTATAGTAATGGACAAATAATGATGTTAGTTCTTGGAGATCATGTAGAGTGGATGTTTTAACCTCTTTAGTGTTACTATGTAGTACATAACCCAACACTTGAGAGAATATTCTAATGGTTTTATTGGACATCTTGGGGTATCCTTATCAATTTCATAATTATAGTTGGGAGGAATGCATTCTAAAATTCCATGGGAAATAGGATTCTGCTAGGTTTCATGTTGAATTACATATTGAATCTCTTCCAAGGTTGAGTGTGGCCCTGAGGATATTAAGATGAATATGTTCAATATATATCTTAACTTGAAAAAATATGACATAAGAAATTGGTATATATGGATTCCTAGTAAGGGTGTATACTCAATTGTAAATATTCTTAGGTTGTTATACAAGATATGGGATCCTATTCTTGATGAGGAATATTTTGAGGATCCAGTTTACCCTCCACAAAATCAAGACCTTGAAAAAATCCATGAAGATTCCTTCGAAGAAGGCCCTATTTAAGAAATAACCCATTCTCCTATTATATTACCTCATCCCAAGAATATGAATTAGATGGTCCATATTGTTGAGATTCTGATGAGGAATATTTTGTATGAAAACCCTTGTTTGATGATGAGATGGAAAATGCATCCATTTATCCATTTCGTGAAGAGTTGGATGTTATATTTGAAATCAATAATCATATTTTTGGGGACCCCATATATGATTCATATAGTGAATCATCTAATGAGAAACCTAAATAATTGGAACCTATAGACCAACCAAGCATCCACTCTACAAGATCTCCAAGAACTAACATCATTCATGTGAAGGATGTATGCAGACTATTGCAGACAATATATCTCTACTCATTCAATTTCCTACAAAGTCTTGTAGCTTTCTTAGTGCTCCTCTCTGTTTATCATTTAGGTTCGACTTAATGGTGAAATCAACAAGTCCAAGAAAATCTTATAGTACATCTCCTTTATAGTAATGGACAAATAATGATGTTAGTTCTTCGAGATCCTGTAGTGTGGATGTTTTAACCTCTTCGGTGCTACTCTGTAGTGCTTAACCCAGCACTTTAGAGAATATTATAATGGTTTTCTTAGACATTTTGGGGTATCCTAATCAATTTCATAATGATAGTTGGGAGGAATTCATTCTAAAATTCCATGGGCAATAGGATTCTACTAGGTTTCATGTTGAATTACATATTGAATCTCTTCCAAGGTTTAATGTGGCCCTGAGGATATTAAGATGAATATGTTCAATATATATCTTAACTTGCAAAAACGTGACATAATAAATTGGTATATATAGATTCCTAGTAAGGGTGTATACTTAATTGTAAATATTCTCAGGTTGTTATACAAGATATGGGATCCTATTCTTGATGAGGAATCTTTTGAGGATCCATTTTACCCTCCACAAAATCAAGACCTTGAAAAAATCCATGAAGATTACTTTGAAGAAGGCCCTATTTAAGAAAGAACCCATTCTCCTATTATATTACCTCATCCCAAGAATATGAATTAGATGGTCCATATTGTTGACACTCTGATGAGGAATATTTTGTAGGAAAACCCTTGTTTGATGATGAGATGGAAAATGCATCCATTTATCCATTTCATGAAGAGTTGGATGTTATATTTGAAATCAATAATCATATTTTTGGGGACCCCATATATGATTCATATAGTGAAGCATCTAATGAGGAACCTAAATAATTGGAACTTATAGAGCAACCAAGCATCCACTCTATAAGATCTCCAACAACTAACATCATTCATGTGAAGGATGTATGCAGACTGCTGCAAACATTATATCTCTACTCATTCGATTTCCTACAAAGTCTTGTAGCTTTCTTAGTGCTCCTCTTTGTTTATCATTTAGGTTCAACTTAACAGTGAAATCAACAAGTCCACGCAAATCTTATAGTACATCTCCTTTATAGTAATGGACAAACAATGGTGTTAGTTCTTAGAGATCCTATAGAGAGGATGTTTTAACCTCTTCAGTGCTACTCTGTAGTGCATAACCCAGCACTTCAGAGAATATTCTAATGGTTTTCTTGGACATATTGGGGTATCCTAATCAATTTCATAATGATAGTTGGGAGGAATGCATTCCGAAATTCCATGGGCAATAGAATTTTGTTAGGTTTCATGTTGAATTACATATTTAATCTCTTCCAAGGTTGAATGTGGCCCTAAGTATATTAAGATGAATATGTTCAATATATATCTTAACTTGCAAAAATGTGACATAATAAATTGGTATATATGGATTGCTTGTAAGGGTGTATACTCAATTGTAAATATTCTCAGGTTGTTATACAACATATGGGATCCTATTCTTAATGAGGAACCTTTGAGGATCCAGTGTACCCTCCACAAAATCAAGACCTTGAAAAAATCCATGAATATTCCTTTGAAGAAGGCCCTATTTATTAAATTGAGCGCATAGATCTGTGGAAAAACACACAACTCTCAAAATAGATCACACAATTTACTCATCAATTGAAGAATGAAATAGTGAAAAAATGGCTTGCTGCTATGAATGTTTTCATTAATAAAAAAGTAATCGGATAATAATTACAATGAAGTACAATGGCTTTAATAGCCACATGAAATTCAAATCCACATGAGGAAATTTGAATTGATAGACTCTACTTGACTGTAGGTAACTAAGACCTTGTCTAAATCGCTATCGGGGGACTCGGTAGTTAGCTAACCTTGTCTAAACCATAATCGGAGTTCATCGGAGCTCTAAAACACAACTCAAGTGTTACATTCAGTGTTGACTAAGGCTAACTGACTATGGTAGGTGATAAATGCACCCCTCATGAGTGTAGTCAAGTAAACCTAGCGCTAATTGAATGTAGAGGACTAGAACTGAATGTAACTGACTCCTAACTTAGCTTGACTAGTCATTAACAGAACTGAACTGACCTTGGTTGGTTTTGACACTCCCAGTGGCTCCTAAATTGTAGGGATTGGTTTAGGAGGCTCCTAAACTGATGCAATCAAGTGAAATCAGTGGCAGTGAGCCTCAATTAGTGTTCCCCACACTTTAGTAACTGAAACATGTGCCCCAATTAGGCCAAGTGGACCCAATGGTGATAATGACTATAAATAGACTAGATGGACTCCCGATTTAGACATGACTCCCAATTTAGACATATGACCAAATTTGGACAAGAGAGGATTAATAATCCTAACACCCCCCCTAAATGCTAACTTGGACAAACTGTGGGCCCTGGTAACTAAGACCATAGGTCACCCATTACATCAAGTAAAATAAAGTAACTGCTTAATACAAGGAGCTGGGGAAAAAACCACATGGGAAAAAGGCCCCCCCTCTATATAAGCAGGTAGAATCAGGTCTCAAGTTTGAAAAACTTGAAAATATGTTGCTGCAATTGTCATCTCTGTGAGGTAGCGAAGCAACATGCATGGTGTGTTGTGCACAGGTATTCTGGGGCCTAGCATGTAGACTTCTCTTTCTTCTCCAAAAATGATGATGGAAGGAAGGAGGAATGTAACCTTTGTCTCTTGCTGAATGAAGAGGTGTATGATCATATCCATTCTTCTGAATGTAGTGAGACTAAGCCATTGCCATATAGCATCTTACAGGGAGTCTATTGCATCTCTCTAAAGGAGGTAATATTGCAAGGCATAGCACAAGGGTCTTTCCTTTCTAAGTGTCAGGTGAGTTTCCAGTCATCTTCCTAGCTTCCAGTTTGGAAGTAGGGACTGAATCTAGATCTGTTTCACCCTGAATCTTAATCTCATAAACTGATAGAGATGGATCTGTAATACTAGTAGAAGTTGTAAAAGAAGTAGGTGCAATGATTTTACCTTCCCTTGCAAGTGGCTGCTAAGAGTGCACTAGTTTTGAAGGAGGCATGAAATGTGAGAGCTCATATTCTTTTGAAGCATGATTTGCAGTACCCTTTGCTATGATTCTCCCAGTAGAGATATCTCTGATCTCCACTGAGTCAAAACCAAATATCACTTGCTTTGGAGATCTAGTATGGGTCATCTGATAGACAGATAATAGGTTTGAAGCTAGGGAGGGAACAAATAGCACATATTTGAACCTTCCATGTTCAAGTTTGACAGAGCCCTTCCCCTTTTTTTGAATTTACTATTATTTCCCATCTAAATACTAGGACCATCAAAGGACTGAAAAGAAGAGAATGATTCTATGGATGCATCCATATGGTTGGAAGCTCTGGAATCAATGAGGAAGACATGTGTTGATGTGCAGTAAGCATTCTGTGCATGGCCTTTCCTTTGGTATTCTTCATCTTCTTCTTCTTCAGAGTCATCCTTCCTTGTGCTAGCAAGTACAGAAATGTTATGCTTCTTCAAAATAAGAGCCATTTCATCAAGTTGTCTTCTCATACAGGATCTTTCTGAATGAAAGCCCCTTCCACAGTAAGAGCATAGGACCTTTCCTTTTCCATTCTGCTTGCTTCTCTTCGAACCTGAAGGTTATTTTGACTACTCTTTCTTCATACGGGAGTCATCCCTTTTCTTCCCTTTGTCATTCACTACCTTATCTCCTCTTGCAACTAGAGCTATATCTTTGGAAGATCGAATGATCCCCATTTGGATAAATTTATCATTCTCATAAATAAGAGATTGAATGAAGGCATTAAGAGTGGGAATCTTCCAATTTGGAGTATTGAGCCTTACTGTTTGGAAGGTGTGTTAAGTCAGTAAATTTTCCTTCAATTTTGGTTTGACTTCTTCAATTTTTGGTTTGTTTTTCATTTTATTGGAAGTAAGTTTGTTTTAAGTCTCATTTTTAGTTTCCTTTAGGAACTTTTTAATTGAATAGATGGTTTTTTGAGCTTGCATTTTATAGATTTGTTTTAATTCTTGGTTCTTTGTATTTTAAAAGGGGTTAAAGAAAAGGTCATTATATCAAATATTTGATTCATAAATGTTTATTTGGAGAATACCTAAGCATGATTTTCACCTTAACAACTTTTAAACCTCCTACAAATTAGCAAAAAGCTAAAAAATAGTGAAAGATTAGCACTAGAGATATTCTTGTAGCACTGGAGCGAAAAATTACAAAGGGCGCGCTACAAGAATATCGCGGCCCTCTTATTTTCCAATTTTCAAGCAAATTTTTGTTATGATTGCAAATGTTGAATGACTAATCGCATCTGGTGAGTGGTTTGATACGTGTAAGATGCAGTGAACATCATGATTCCAAATGGTTACACATCGTGAGGGAATCGTGGTCATCGTGAACCCAAAGGCAGTTGATTTTGACATTTAGCAGCAACAGATTTGTTTGATCAGCTTCCCGAAGATGTGATTCAGATAATATTTGGTGTTATCTGCGATTGTAAATCTCTATTCTGATGCATGGCTGTCTCTCGGGCCTTTTACAGACATGCAACATACATATCTTCTTTGTCCATAGTTTGTCCTGATAATTATTCTACTTATGAAGAGAAACTAAAACAGATATACTCAATGGTGAAAGAATTTCAAGAACTACAAACATTTATTGTGAAGGTAGGGCGTCCCAAAGATGAGCCAGCTTCAGGGGCCTGTTGCATGCGTTATGCAGAGATTGGTGATTCTGAGGACAAATTCATGTTCATGGCTGCTAAATCTGGAGATTTCTCGGAATTGGATAACGCTCTTACTCATTCAGAGTATGGTCGAGATTTTGATAAAATTATCATGCATATGAAGCTTGAGCTTTATTCACTCAAACGTTAAGAACAGAAATTCATAACTGTGTTTCAGCTTATAAAACAAGCATTTTTCAAACATGGGGAAGCAAATACTTTAAAATCATGTGTCACGGCAATCACATTCTGCGCTACTGAAAGTCAGGCAGACTTGCAAGATTCTGCCCAAAATAAGTTGAAGGAATTGGAAGATGAGCTTGTTCTCAAGCTCAGATCTACCATAAAACAAGCAGGGGTATCTGACGATGAGTATTCATTGACAGTGAATCTTAGAAGGCTTTACCAACTACAGTTATCAAAGTTTGTATCAAGTGAAACTCTATTCTCAGACATGCTTGGTCTTACAAAAGATTTCAGCAATTTGGATGATGAGGTGATCCATGTTGTTCTTTTGAACATGTTTCTACACATTGCTTGGAGTTTAAGATCAATTGATAGCGAAAATCCTTCTGAAGCAGCTACAGTATCATTGTTACCAAAACGTGATAATCTAATGAATCAGCTAGAATATTTTGCAGATAGTGTTATTGAAAGCTGGGAACAAGGAACTCCAAGAATTATGCTCTACTGTACAATATGTACTATATTATCTGATGTATGGAGTTTGTTTAGTGAAGCCAAGTTGTCCTCAACCAAGCTACAAAATCTAGGGTTCTTTCCAAGTGAGAACATGTTGAAAAAATTCTGGAAACTTTGTGATTACCGCCTCAATGCTGCTGATGATGAGGAAGATGAAGAGGATATGAATGAGGAAGTTATTGAGATAACTCAGAAGGATGTTGTGATATGTGCTGCGGAAAAATTGGTTGCACAGGACATGGTCCCTAGTGAATTTCTTGGTCCTGAGATTATTTCAAATTTTATTCTTCATGGAAGAAGTGTTGCTGAGACACTAAAGTATCTCATTGCCATTTTGAAGAAAAGTTCTCACAAGCAAGTCCTTTTTCCAATGCAAGGAGCTTGCACGTCGGCTATCTGCAACATTTTTGGGTTCTGCTCGCAACAAGCACAGGCCAAATATTTTAAATATTGTGAAGGAAGGAATTGCATATGCATTTGAGGATGCTCCAAAGCAGTTACCTTTATTGGAGGGAGGTGTGCTGCAATTTGCACTCAAATTACCGTTGTCTGATGTAAAAGAAATAATTAGGGATGTTCAGAAAAAAGTGGATGGTATCAACACTGATGAAGATCCTAGCAGCTGGCGGCCATATTTTACATTTGTGGACTATTTGCAAGAAAAGTATACAAGGAATGAAGGTGCTTATGGAGAAAAAGAAATGGCTGCAGCAAAGCATCATATCCCTCGACCAAGAAAGGCAAAAAAAAAAAAAAAAACATCAAGGGAAAGAAACTTTTTGAAGGACATGACACAACAAATGACGAAGATGTACAAAGTGAATCTGATTGTGATGAACAAGAAGAAACAGAGGAAAGGAAAAGGTTTGCTTGAAGAATTTCCTGAAATAACTGATTATGGGAATGGAAACATAAGATCCTTTGATGTCAAGTCTGAAAGTGCAAATATTGGTAACTCAGGGAAGCTCAAAGAATGTTATCATATTCATGTGGAAAAGGATGACATCTCTTGCTCACAATCAGATGGGGCAGGTTCAGGGTGTAGCTATGAAGGCTCTCAAAGGCATTTCCATGGGCACCATGACAGGACCAGTAATCTGATTGAGGAGAAAGCTTATCCAAAGGCTGAGTTGCCCCCTTGTCAATATGATGAATTGAGTTGTGATGCAGAGGGGCTTTGCAGTTATGAGTCATTGGTTGTTCCAGAGCACAGTTCTTGCCAAACTGGTGAAACCTCCAAAAATCAATGGATTAATTCTCATAAAACATCACACAGTTCAGAATGTTTGCATGGGTTGACATTGCATGAAAAGCTCTTGGACAAAATATCTTCTGAAAGTAGAACTGCAAGTGTTGGAGGATGGGATTGTGCCAATTCTCAAGCGATGGAATATGCTCATAGCGATGCAGGAACTGAGACTGGTAGCTGCCTTTCAAAATTTGAAAATGCTAAAAGCTGGGGTATTCAAAAGGACTGCTTGCATGAATAAAATGAAGGTAGTGGTTATGCAAGTGGTTTTCTTGAAGAGAATGAAGAAGATAAACAGGAGCAATACAGGCATACATTTCCAAGATTTCATGATATTTACATGGATGGAAAAATAGATATTGCAAGCAGACACCCTTTTAAGAGAGGAGCTGAAAATGATAGCTTGAGACAAAGGGATATTAGCAGGAACATTAAAATAGGTTCACTCAGATCATTAAGTGATTCTTCTAGCAGTTTGCAAAGCCTGAGAAAGACAGAGGGAATGGCGAGTCAAGGAAATGATGCCTATGGAAGAAGAAGCTACACCTACAGAAACAATTGATCAGGAAAACCTTACTGTTTATAGTATATCTTCAGAATTACTGTCAAATAATTCAGTTCCTTCAGAGTGAGCTAGCAGATGCAGAAAACAAAGTCTCGGCACTTGTGAATGAAAAAGGAGGCAGTAGAACAGAATTCTGCTCTATTTTTTCCTGTTTTGAGTGATTGAAGTCAAATTCCTACCAAGAGCTAATGGAGAGGAATTTTTGAAACAAAAAGGAGGTTTGTGTTCATAAGATACACATATACAAAAACCTCTCTCAGTTTTCAAACATATGTCAAGGTTTGAAATATTCAATTAAGTCTTTGCAGCCTATTTTTTAGGGAATTTAAATATTCAATATTTTCCTGTTTTAGTGTTCATTTTTCGGGGAATATTCTGATCGATTGGAGATGAATTTTGAAAAAAAAAGAGAGGTTTGTGTCCATCCCAGACCCATTTACAAAAACCTCTCTCAGTGTTTACACAGGTGTCACCAATTAAGAGATATGGAATCTTCTTTGACACCTATTTTCCAGAAATTCGCCATATTTGCCAGGAATCCGATTTGCTATTTTTAGTAAATTAGTTGAGTTAGTTAGTTAATGTAACTGCTGGGTAGTTTGAATTTCGACCTAATGAAGGGGATATGGAACTAATTCTTTGTAACTATTTAGAGAGGTGAAAAATACACTTTAGGGGTTCTGATTTTTGGGAGCATCAGGAGGTCTGCAAGGTGCTTATACTTTCAGACTTGTTCAGAGATAGGTACTGTAACTCTTATATGCATTTTCTGATGAAATAATGTGATATATGACTTTTTCCCCTTCATTTTGTCTATGTTGGATTTGTTATTGAGCATGTTTTGCTTCTTAAATGATAAATGCATTGCTAGTTAATGTGTTTTTCTGGTAATGCTTATCCTTTAATGTATGAACTTCAGCATAGTCTCTTTGATTGGATCTTATGTGATATGTCAGGCATCTTTATCAGTTTATGTTTATGATTTAGTTTTTGCTTTTCTCTTGAATGTATTCCCTGCATGTTCTTGAATCTTACAACCATTTAAATCATACCAAAAACCCTAAACTTTGTTTCATTTATTGAGTTTACTCTTGAGATTGTGTTGGCTTGTTCCCCTAGCCTTAGGAACAATTTCTGGCACAAACAAGGTGGATACAAAGACTGAGTAGTCTGCATTGATCTTTGTGAGAATGGAAAGGATGAGCTGGTATTCATCCTTCTTCACTTTGCATTGCTTCAACTGATATATTAGGTTCTTGAACTTTGTGAAGAATTCATTCAGAGATTCGAAATTGGATGGATTAAGAGTAATCATATCATTTTCTAGCTGATGGATCCTCATCTCATCCTGCTTATCAAATAAGGAGGAAAGCTTGTCCCAAATATCCTTGGGAGTCTTCAATTCTTGGATGTGGAATCGAAGATCTCTAGAGACTGAGGAGAGCAAGTGTCCAAGGGATTCATTAAGCCTGTTCGTGTACTTAGCTTTGTCTTTATCTAAATCTGGCTCTTTCTCTGTTTCCTCTATGAGTCTGAAGAGCTGCTTGGTGCGGAGCATTACCACCCTGTCATCCTTCCACTAGTGATAGTTGAAGGGAGTGAGAGGCTCCACTGGATGAGCCATTTTGAATGTAGTAAGAAAGACTGATTTGGTGTAGCGAATGCAGTGAAAAGAAGAGGTTGCTTGTAGCGAATGCTGTAAGAAAAGATGATAACCTATCACACATTCAAACATACAAAGTAAGGTCGATAGTCTGCACTTTTGGAATTTAATTTACACCCAGCATAGTTGATCAAGCAATCTTAATCAACAATTACCTAACTTGGGATATTAAGTGGTAAATTCTCCGCTTCTGGTGCAGTACTGGAAGGAGCAATTTGCTCAAAAAAATTGATCCAGCTGGAGATCTGAGGAGGAGAGGTGTCTTGTCCACCGAGGCTCTGATACCATATTAAATTGAGCACATAGATCTATGGACAAACACACAACTCTCAAAATAGATCACACAATTTACTCAGCAATTGAAGAATGAAACAGTACAAAAATGGCTTGCAGCTGTGAATGCTTTCATTAATCAAAAATTAATCGGATAATAATTACAATGAAGTACAATGGCTTTAATAGCCACATGAAATTCGAATCCACATGAGGAAATTTGAATTGATAGACTCTACTTGACTGTAGGTAACTAAGACCTTATCTAAATCACTATTGAAGGCCTCAGTAGTTAACTGACCTTGTCTAAACCATAACCAGAGTTCATCGGAGCTCTAAAACACAACTCAAGTGTTACATTCAGTGTTGACTAAGGCTAACTGATTGTGGTAGGTGAGAAATGCGCCCCTCATGAGTGCAGTCAAGTAAACCTAGTGCTAACTGAATGTAGAGGACTATAACTGAATGTAACTGACTCCTAACTTAGCTTGACTAGTCATTAACTAAACTGAACTGACCTTGGTTGGTTTCGGCACTCCCAGTGGCTCCCAAATTGTAGGGATTGGTCTAGGAGGCTCCTAAGCTGATGCAATCAAGTGCAATCAGTGGCAGTGAGCCTCAATATGTGTTCCCCACACTTTAGTAACTGAAACATGTGCCCCAATTCGGCTAAGTGGACCCAATGGTGCTAATGACTATAAATAGACTGGATGGAATCCCAATTTAGACATGAATCCTGATTTAGACATATGACCAAATTTGGACAAGGGAGGATTAATAATCCTAACACTATTTAAGAAAGAACCCATTCTCCTATTATATTACCTCATCCAAGAATCTGAATTAGATGGTCCATATTGTTGAGATTCGGATGAGGAATATTTTGTAGGAAAACCCTTGTTTGATGATGAGATGGAAAATGCATCCATTTATCCATTTCTTGAAGAGTTGGATGTTATATTTGAAATCAATAATCATATTTTTGGGGACCCCATATATGATCATATAGTGAAGCATCTAATGGGGAACATAAATAATTGAAACCTATAGAGCAACCAAGCATCCACTCTACAAGATCTCCAACAACTAACATCATTCATGTGAAGGATGTATGCAGACTGCTGCAGACATTATATCTCTACTCATTCAATTTCCTACAAAGTGTTGTAGCTTTCTTAGTGCTCCTCTATGTTTATCATTTAGGTTCAACTTAATGGTGAAATCAACAAGTCCAGGAAAATCTTATAATACATCTTCTTTATAGTAATGGACAAATAATGATGTTAGTTCTTGGAGATCCTATAGAGTGGATGTTTTAACCTCTTCAGTTCTACTCTGTAGTGCATAACCCATCACTTCAGAGAATATTCTAATGGTTTTCTTGTACATATTGGGGTATCCTAATCAATTTCATAATGATGGTTGGGAGGAATGCATTCCAAAATTTCATGGGAAATAGGATTCTACTAGGTTTCATGTTGAATTACATATTGAATCTCTTGCAAGGTTAAATGTGGCCCTGAGGATATTAAGATGAATATGTTCAATATATATCTTAACTTGCAAAAGCGTGACATAAGAAATTGGTATATATGGATTCCCAGTAAGGGTGTATACTCAATTGTAAATATTCTTAGGTTGTTATACAAGATATGGGATCCTATTCTTGATGAGGAATATTTTGAGGATCCAGTTTACCCTCCACAAAATCAAGACCTTGAAAAAATCCATGAAGATTCCTTTGAAGAAGGCCCTATTTAAGAAAGAACCCATTCTGCTATTATATTACCTCATCCCAAGAATCTAAATTAGATGGTCCATATTGTTGAGATTCTGATGAGAAATATTTTGTAGGAAAACCCTTGTTTAATGATGAGATGGAAAATGCATCCATTTATCCATTTCATGAAGAGTTGGATGTTATATTTGAAATCAATAATCATATTTTTGGGGACCCCATATATGATCCATATAGTGAAGCATCTAATGAGGAACCCAAATAATTGGAACTAATAGAGCAACCAAGCATCCACTCTACAAGATCTCCAAGAACTAACATCATTCATGTGAAGGATGTATGCAGACTGCTGCAGACATTATATCTCTACTCATTCGATTTCCTACAAAGTGTTGTAGCTTACTTAGTGCTCCTCTCTATTTATCATTTAGGTTCAACTTAACGGTGAAACCAACAAGTCCGGGAAAATATTCTAGTACATCTCCTTTATAGTAATGAAAAAATAATGATGTTAGTTCTTGGAGATCCTCTAGAGTGGATCCTTTAACCTCTTCAGTGCTACTCTGTAGTGCATAACCCAACTCTTCAGAGAAGATTCTAATGGTTTTCTTGGACATCTTGGGGTATCCTAATCAATTTCATAATGATTGTTGGGAGGAATGCATTCCGAAATTCCATGGGCAATAGGATTCTGCTAGGTTTAATGTTGAATTACATATTGAATCTCTTCCAAGGTTGAATATGGCCCTGAGGATATTAAGATGAATATGTTCAATATATATCTTAACTGACAAAAACGTGACATAAGAAATTGGTATATATGGATTCCTAGTAAGGGTTGTATACTCAATTGTAAATGTTTTAACCTCTTCACCGCTACTCTATAGTGCATAACCCAGAACTTCAGAGAAGATTCTCTCCACTGTATGTTGAACATTCCCTCGGTACATTAATTTTGGATGCCTCTCAGTTATAGTAATGATAGTGATCAACCGGCTGAAGAAGGCTTGAAAAGAATTCAAATCTAAAATATTAGGCCTTACCAACCTCAAAAGATTGAAGAGCTCTTTAAAATTGTTTTGAAAAAGGGTGCATGACAATAACTCCTGTCTCCTCATATGTATTTGGGAAAGAGCATGGAGTATTTTGGTGTCCTTATTGCGTGGGAAATGCCCTTCATCTAAAACCAGCAGTCCTAGTCCCTAAGGTAGAATTTGTTGGCAAGATTCACCCAATGGTTCAAATTAAACACTTCATATTCTAAGGGTTTATTAAACATGATAAGATGAAAGACACTAGGGAATTGATTCAACGTCTAATATAAGGTTTCTATAATAAAAAAACTTGAAAGAAGAAATCCATAACATTTGGCAGGATTCTCGCAAATCCCTGTTGTCGCTACAATTTGGAAAATACTGGGTTAGGTTCGAGTTTATTTCTAACCTAGGGATTTTATAATGATCTTGAATTATAGTTGAAGTTTTTTGTAAAAACCTGAGTGGTTAGGGTACATGTGCCTTCTCCTTGATTTCACACTTGGGTGCATTTATATTTTTCATCTTGTGCCTATCATGCTATTTTTACCCCTGTTACCTCTATTTTTCATGGGTGTTGAAAGAGGGTAACCTTCTCTAATAGCCTCTGCCTTTCCTCTATTGGCCTTTGCTTATGATGGGTCCGCTCACTGGGTCAATTATATGCTTTGCAACGGGGTATGGAACTCTATATCGATATGGGTCAAATATGGGTCAAATGTAACTTTCAAACGCAACTCTATTTTTACCCCTATTAACTCTATTTTCGCATGTGCTGAATGAGGGTAACCTGCTCTAATAGCCTCTACCTTTCCTCTATTGGTAATGAAACCCTAGATATTTGTAGAATAATTTTTAAATTTTTAAAATAGAAATGAATTAGGGCATGGTACTCACAATTTTTGGATGTGTTCTCTCAACTGACGGTTTCTTTTATAATTGGCCTCCTGTTCCGCTACAAAACCACAATCCACTCTCCTTAGTCTTCGTGGGTCCAAATCGTTGCTCCCACTGTCTCATTCTCAGATATTATTCTTCGGCCAAGTTGCTCAGATCATCACTGATCACTGAATGATCTCGACAAGCACTCGACGAGATACACAGAGGAAGAAACTTTCTCATGAAGCTGAAATGAAAATAGCACGCGACAAGTATTGAAAGCTGAGGTTTTTTGTTATTGTTTTATGTTTTATTTTATTTATTTATATATATGTATTTAAAATTTTATATATATATATATATATATATGTATGTATGTATGTATATATGTATATGTATATATGTATGTATATATCTATATACATACATATATATGTATATAGGTATATAGGTATGTATATATGTATAC
>LPNX010767131.1:790637-820973 GCA_001517045.1 Pseudotsuga menziesii | reverse complement strand
TATATGTATATACATATATATATACACATATGTATATGTGTGTGTGTATATTTATATATATACTAAAAAATAAATTTAATATAAAATTACAAGATTTAATTTTAAAATATTTAATTTTGATAAGTATAAAGAGATATAATTATTAGGTGTTTGACATTATATGCATCTTTGTAGTGGTTAAGAGTCATATGGATAAAGGGTTAACTATGATAATTGTTGGTAATGACAAGGGATAGGGTTTATAGGGGTTTGGGAATAGGTTTTATAGGTATTATGTTTTATAAGGGTTAAGTGTTTTAGGTTAGGGATTAGTCTCATATGAACCTTCGTTTATTTTCTCGAAGTACTATTCAATGTCTCAACCAAAAATACCTAACAAATTTTCATTACAGGTGTCATTATCTCTTTTGTCTTAATCCTCATCGAAGTGGCCACTCCACTTCCACTAGAAATGACCTTCTTCAACATGTTCATAATATCTTCTTGGTTGCAATACTTTAGCACCATATACTTAAAGAAGTTGTACACTAGTTTAAACCTTTCATCAAGGCTTCTATACAACATTGTTATGTATAAACAAAAAATTTAATCCATCTCATGACACTCAATGTACATGTTCCTTCAATTCTAGCGTATCTGTGTTAACCTATTTTCCATCTTCCTATCCTTGATCACACATTCATGTTAGACACACCAGGCACATAGAGAAGGGGGGTGAATCTATGTGTGCAGTCTTTATTACTTTTTCAATTTTAACAATCAACAACTAATTCATCAATGCATTATTATACCATTTACATAATCATTTCATAAACATCTACCACTTCATCATTTATAAATCATAAGCATTTGAATCATGGACTCAAAACAAGAACCATAGCACAAGAGAACAGAACACCGTGTGATTTTGAGGATTATATTGATGATGATGATTATTATGAGTGGTATCATCATAAGATGACAATGATGATGATGAGGATGAGGATGTCGCTGATGATCATGATGTCGATGATGATCATGATGCTATCCATGATGATGATCATTATGATGGTGGTGATGATGTTGATGAAGATGATGATGTTGATGATGAGGATGAAGATGATGAAGATGAAGATGATGATGATGAATATGATGACAATGATGATGATGAAGATGATGATGTTGACAATGATGATGATGATGATGATGATGGTGATGACCGTATTGATATCATATGAAATGATGAAAATGATAACGATGTTGATGATGATGGTGATGACCATATTGATATCATATGAAATGATGAAAATGCTAATGATGTTGATGATGATGATGATGATAATGACGCTGATGATGCTGTCAATGGCGATGATGATGTTTCTGATGATGACGATGATGACGACGACGATGATGATGATGATGATGGATGATGATGATGATGGATGATGATGTTGATGATGATGATGATGATGTTGATGATGATGACGTTGATGCCAATGATGATGATGAGAAAGACTTATGATGTTGATGACGATGATGACGACGACAACGATGATGATGATGATGATGATGACGATGATGAGGATGATGATGAAGATGATATGAAGTAATAAATTTGATCTAGGTTTACTTTTAATTTTAAAAATAATTTTAATGATGATGACGACTACAACAATGATGAATATGGTGATGATGATGATGATGGCATTGACAATGATGATGGCCATGACGATTATGATGATGTCGAAGATGGAAATAACGATTAGAGTCCCATAATGATGAATTAGTTTATGAATATTATGATGAATATGAGGATGAGGATGATGACGATGATGATTATGATGATGATGATGATGATGATGATGTTGATGATGTTGATGATGTTGATGACGATGACGACGACGATGATGACGATGATGATGATGATGATGACGATGATACAGACGACGATGACGATGATGATGATGATATGAAGTAATTAATTTGATCTAGGTTTATTTTTAATTTTAAAAATAGTTTTAACGATGATGTTAATGATGTTGATAATTTTAATGATGATGATGGAAATCAAGATGAAGATGATGATGATGATGATGACAACTATGATGAAGATGATGATGATGACAATGATAACGACGACGACAATGATGATGATGATAATTATGATTTTGATGATGACGATGACAATGATCGTGATGATGATGACGATGATAATGAGGATAATGATGCCATCTTCATCGATTATGATGAAGATGATGGTGATGGTGATGATTATGTTGATGAGGATGACGATGATGATGATGGTCATGATGATGAAGATGACGATGACGATGATGATGATGATGATGATGATGATGAGGGTGATTATGATGATGATGATTATAATGATGATGATGATTATGATGATGATGATGATTATATATGATGACGATGACTATGATGATGAAGATGATGATGATGGTGATGATGATGAAGACGACGATGATGAAGATGATGGCGATGATAATGATGATGTGTGATGAATGATGACAATGATGATGAAGATGATGATGTCTGATGATGAAGACGATGATGATGAAGATGATGATGATGATGATGACGATGATGATCATGATGAAGATGATGATGATGAAGATGATGATGATGATGACGATGATGACGATGATGATCAACATGATGATGATGGTGATAGTGATGATGTTAGTAACTCTTTTTAAAAAAATAAGATAAAAGAATAGGTCTAATTAAATATTTACCTTTCATTATATGATGATAATGATGATTATGATGATGATGATGATGATTATGATGATGATGATGATTATATATGATGATGATGAGGATGATGAGGATGACGATGATGAGGATGACGATGAGGATGATGACTATGATGATGAAGATGATGATGATGGTGATGATGATGAATACGACGATAATGAAGATGATGATGATGATGATGACGTTGATGATGATGTTGATGTGTGATGATGACGACGATGATGATGAATATGATAATGAAGATGATGATGTCTGATGATGACGACGATGATGATGAAGACGACGATGATGATGACGATGATGATCATGATGAAGACAATGATGATGAATACGATGATGATGATAATGATGATGATGGTGATGGTGATGATGTTAATAACTCTTTTTTTTAAATAATATAAAAGAATAGGTCTAATTAAATAATTACCTTTCATTATATGATGATGATGATGGTGATGATGTTAGTTGTAACTCTTTTTTTTTTTAATAATATAAATGAATAGGTCTATGATGAGGAGTAGGAGGAGGACGATGACGATGAAGATGATGATGATGGTGATGATGATGATAATAAGATGATGACGATGATTATGACGATGACGATGATTATGATGATGATGATGATTATGACGATGATGATGATGACGATGAAGATGATGATGATGGTGATGATGAAGACGACGATGATGATGAAGATGATGATGAAGATGATGATGTCTGATGATGATGATGATGATGATGATGAAGACAATGATCATGATGATGATCATGATGAAGACGATGATGATGATGATGATCATTATCAACATGATGATAATCATGATGGCGATGATGTTAATAACTCTCTTTTTTTAAATAAGATAAAAGAATAGGTCTAATTAAATATTTACCTTTCATTATATTTCATCATATTCTTCATCCATGTCATCGTCTTCTTCATCCAAGTCATCATATGTATCATCAAATCCAAATTCAACATTGTAAGGGTTGGCCATATCATCACCGTCATCATCATCAGTTACGCTCATCGTGTCATCGTCAGTATAATCTTCATCAGCATTGTCTGCTACATCATCTGATTCAACTATTTCTTGGAGTACATCTTCTGTTGGATCATCATCATCACCTAACTCATGTTGATCATGCTCTTCGTCATCGTATTCTTATTCCAGAGAACCCTCTTCATTAGCATTGTCTAGGTTATACTTTACCGGCCTTCCCCTTGGATCGTGTCTCACAACAAATGACCATCCTGCTTTACCTGGAACCTCTTAGTAAAATACCTGTTCACAATGGCTTGGAAGAACATAGGGCTCTGTTCCTAGCTCAAACAACCTTGTGTTTACCATGGTAAATCCATTATCATGATCAATAATAGTTCTATCAAGATCACGTTGATTCAATCGTAACCTGTACCATTTGACAATGAATAGAACTACCTTAAAGGATTTAAAGTCACACTATATAATATCTTCCAAATACCCATAGTATCAATTTTCTGAGACTTCTGGATGTCTGTCACTTCTAGATGAAACATTGGTCACCTCAAAGATAGTAGATATCCCAGAATCTGATGTTTTCTTTGTTTCATCCAATTTTTTGATCCGATATCTACCTCCATGGCTGACCATAGCCTTATGGTGTTTTTTTTTTTACCAAAACATAGGAGTAGAATAGAAGGGAGGCGGTAAAATAGCTACCGCGTGCTTTGACATAAATTCAGTCCAAGATTCTGAGTCAGAATAGTCTCAAGAGTCCACTGCTTCTCAACGGCTTGATGGTAATGGTAGCAAATAGTTTCAAGGAATCCTAAGTAGCTAATACAAGGAGGACGCAGCCTCATCTGAGCAAAAATAAACAGTAAACAGCAGAGATAAGCACCAAGATGGAAAGAAATAGGTGTCCATATTTGCCAGCAACTTGATGAACTCCTTCTCCAGCACATTGAGAAGGTTCTCGAAGTTTTTCTTGGAGATAGCCACGCCTTTGAAGCTAGAGTGAACATATTCTTTGAGATCTTCTGGGTTTTCTTATAAGACTGATATATCTTCTCATAACTTCCTGAAGACTTCATTATGAAGTTCCCATCTTTCTTCTCATGCCTGGAAGGACAAATGCTAGTTTTGATCTTACCTATTTGATCCATCTCGGAGGCAACCAAGCTCATTTTCGAACTCATCGAGCATCTCCTTAACTGACAGTAACGGATCTGAAGAGGTTTACTCTCACTCCAAAGACGATTCAGAGGGGGGAGATAAAGGATAGAGGGGCAATAGCAACGCTTGGAAGACACGACATTATCCCACGAAGAGGCAAACCACCGTTGGATCGCTGCAGAGACATTTGAGGAGGAGGAGAGATGGATGCTAGTGATCATGATAGCAAGGTAGCTGGAAGAGCGGGAAGGTAAGTAAAGGTGATCATGAGTCAAGGGGGTGTTGTGCAGATTTTTGCTGGCAGAGACTGCAGGAATGAAAGACACTGTGTACTGAGGGGAAAAGGGAGGTACACTGCTTGACAAGTAACAGCTCGATCTGGTGAACATGGGGCTGCACAGATCAGGGGATATCATTTCTCCTTTCAAGTCCATCCACTTCTAAGATTCCTTTGTTCAAGAGGGTCCCTTTATTGGCCTCATTGTCTGCTAAATAGTTCATCCCCCGGAGGATATGGTAGAAAGAGATGGAGTGGAAGCTTTGGCTTAAATGTCGAATTTTTTGATAGATCAAAGCTAGCTTTAGCTGAGAGGGCCTCTTCTGGTTTATAAGGGCTTGGATCAGCATCCTAGAGTCACTGAAGACCACTAGAGAAGTGATTCCTTTGGAGCAGGCTATCCTTAGCCCTTGCAATAGACCGCAGAATTCAGCTGTGTTGTTTGATTCAAAGCCTAGACCCCAGGCATAACGGCCAAGCATAGTTCCAGAGGCTGAGATTAACACTCCTCCTCCACCAGCACGACCTGGATTGTTCTTAGAAGTTCCATCGAAAAAAAGACAAACCTCGTTTAGAGATTCTCTCCAGCTGGTGAAGGCAGGTTCCTCAAGTCAGATTTCCCAATTAGCAGTGCTAGAGTGACCAAGCAGGGATTTGCTCTGAAAATTTGGGGCAATCTTGTTTAACCACTGTGAATCCTTCGGGAGGAGCTGTGAGATACCTTTCAGAGCAGAGTTGTGATCAATGGCTTCCCCAAGGATTGCCCTTGCTTGATTGGTGACTTTGGAGGGGTGGTTTTCTTTATCCCTGAAAATACGGTTGTTTCTCTCAAGCCAAATCTTCCATAGGATGGCTTTAGAGGCCCAACACCAGGCAGTTTGAAGCAAAGCTTTCTTGGATAGCTGGAACGGGGAGAGCTTCATCCATTCAGATAGAAGGCCATGGATGGTGCCTGGGAGTGTAATATCAGAATTGATCTTCAAAATTTCTTTCCAGACTTCTTTGGAGAAGGGGCAACCCAGCAAGAGGTGATCGGACGTCTCTTCTTCTTTTTTGCAGAGAGGACAGCGAGAGGGGCCTTCCAATCCCCTTTTCTTTAAATTTTCGCCAGTGAGGATACTTCTATGGGCCAGAGTCCAGCAAAAAAAATCAATTTTGGGGATGAAGGACCTTGACCAGACAAAATTCTAGATCGCTGGATTTGGGGCGACATAGGGAATGGACCGGATATTCTCATAACCTTCTGAAGCTGAATAATTGCCTGAATTTTTGCCCCACCCACGTCTATCTCTATCCCCTTCTCTGAAAGGGGATTTTCCTTGAAGGAGAACTGTAAGATTTATTGCTTCTGCTTCTAATTCTGGAGGCATATCACCAAGATTCCAGCCTATCCAATTGCTTTTTTCCCGGGCTGAGAGGTCCCACAGTGTTGTAGCTCCGTTATCCAGCAGCCAGCGTTTGATGTTTCTCACTTCTTGGCATTGCCCTAGAGGGGAGTCTCCCAGGATGGAATCTTCCCACACTCTTATTGTTTTATCGTTTCCTGGTATCCAGTAGAGCCTCTTTTTGAAGGAAGCCATAGCTTTAATACATAATTTGAAAACCAAAGAGCCATTTCTGTGCTGAGGAGTAGCATCGAGGCACCTTTTCCTTGAGCCTGGAAAGTATTTTTTGCGGAGCACTTGCTTACTCCAGCAATCTTTAACTGAAATCATTTGCCATAGCAGCTTTGCTCCTAAAGCCAGATTTTGGGAGGCTAAACTCCTAACATGCAGCCCTCCTTTAGCCCGTGGTTTTTGGATCTTTTCCCAGCTTACTAGGTGGAGTTTCTTCTCATTTCCTTTCCCACCTTCCCAAATAAATTCTCTGAATAAAATTTATATATTGCTGAGGACTGAGCATGGGGCGAGCAAGATTGAATACTGATATATTGGCATGTTGTTCAGGACAGATTTAAAAAGGATCATCTTCCCTACAGGATTAAGCCAGTTGGCGCTCCAATTTTGTATTTTGCCTTTGATTTTTTCCACGATAGGCTTCCATTTTGCTGTTTTGGAATTGGGTTTGCTGATGGGGATACCTAGGTACGTGAAGCCATCCCAATCTAGAGTGCTTTCCATTTCAAGCAATCTAGCAATATCCCTCAACTCTATGGTAGAGCAGTTCCAATTGAAGATTTTGCTTTTTTGGAAGTTTATTTTGCTACCAGATACTTCTTTGTAAAGAATCAGTTCTTGTTTAAAGTGTTCAGCAGAGTGAATCGTTGCCCCACCTAGCAGCAAAGTGTCATCAGCAAATTGAGCGTGGTTTATGTCCCGAACATTATTCACCATTCTTAACCCAGGCAGCGTGTGGATTTCTTGGCAAAAGTTAAGCTGGAAGCTAAGCACTGAAGCTTGGATGGTGTAGAGGAGAGGGGACAGCGGGCAGCCCTGCCTGAGCCCTTTAGAAGCTTGGAAGAAGCTTGTACAGCGTCCGTTGACCAAAGGGGCTATCCAAGGGCCACATACATAGCCTTTGACCCAATTTATAAAAGCAGGGGAGAAGCCAAATTTTGACATCACTGCAAATAGGAAATCATACCTAACACGGTCAAAAGCATTAGCTAAATCAAGTTTAATGATCATACCTTTCTCCTTCCGCTTACAGCTTGAGTGAATGGCTTCTTGGACAAGGATAATGTTATCGAGAATTTTTCTTCCTTTGATCAAGCCGACTTGGTTTTCAGGGATAATCCGAGGAAGAATTCTTTTAAGTCTGGTGGCTATTATCTTGGTAATAAGCTTGTACCCAGTATTGCATAAAGAAATCGGCCTGAATCAGTTGAAGCTGGAAGCGTCCTTTTCTTTCGGGATCAACGCAAGGAAGGAGGAATTGGTGCTTCCTCCTATCTTGTTGATCACTTGAAAGTACCTGACCATTTTAAGGAGATCTATCTTTATAATTGACCAGCAGCAAGAGAAGAACATGGCTGTGAAGCCATCAGGACCAGGGGCGTTGTCTGGCTTCATAGCCTCTAAAGATTTTTTAAGCTCACTCATAGTGATCGGGGTGTTGAGAAGGGTATTTTCTTCAGGTTTGATCAGTGAAGGGATGAGATCAAATGGGTTGGACATGATATCAAGAGGTTCTTCAACCGGGGCTGTGAATAAATCTTTAAATGTGGAAACGGCAGCTTTCTTTATGTCCTCAAAATCTTTAAGCACAGCGCCTTGGAAGTTGATTTCTGAGATAGGTTTAAAATTCTTCTGAGATTCGGCCTGCTTATGGAAGTATTTAGTGTTTTTATCCCCACTCTGTAGCCAAAGAATTATGGACTTTTGCCTCATATACTCCTCTTCTAATCTGCAGGTAGAAAAATAGTCTTTCTGGAGGGCCCACTCTAAATGCAGTAGATTTTCCGACAAAGGAGAAGCTTCCATCTGTGATTGATGGTCTTCCAGGGCAGCTTGGGATTTTTTCCTTTTGGCAATGGGGGAGGTGATGAGTTTTTCCCAAATTTTCAGATCTTGCTTAAGCCTTTTTAATTTCCTTTCCCAGATGAAGGAAGGTGACCCTCTTATATGGGTCTTCCAAGAATCAGAAACAACTTGCAAGAAGTCCTCTTGCTGGATCCATAGATGGATGAAACGGAAGGGAATCGGACCAAGGTCTTGATCAAGGGTAAGATCTATCATAATGGGTTTATGATCAGAGGTACAATGGGGTAAGATTTTAGAAGAGGCTAAGAGGCCAAAGGAGAGGAAGGAAGATTGAACAAGGAATCTATCAAGCCGAGCCGCTATATGGCCAGGTCCAATCCTTTTATTGGTCCAGGTAAACTTCCCTTTATCCGACTTTATATTGATAAGGTCCCAGCCAAGGATGATGTCTTCAACCCATTCCCTTGCTGGGTCCCTAACAGGAGTTCCCCCTTTTTTTTCATTGGCAGCTAGGGTAATGTTCAAATCTCCTGCTATAATGATGTTATCAGGCTGCTTCAAGTTGAGATACGATTCAAGGCTATTCCAGCAATCTTTTTTTCTGCATGCAGGATAGGAACATAAAGATTGAAAAGACTTACGGTTCGGCCGGAGATTTTGTGGGTTAGCTTTGTGAAAACCCAATGCATGGAGCGATCTTCAGCTTCAAGGTCATAGAGGGATGTATCCCAAAAGGTGGCTATACCTCCGGAGGCTCCTCTGGAGTTGTTAGCAATGCCTGGCCCTTTTTTCCAAAACGATTTCCCAGCTTGGAGGAGAGAGGCTTCCTCCAGTTTCGTCTCCTGGACTAGCAGAATCTCATGCTTATATATTCGGACTAGATCTTTCAGAGCTTCTTCTTTTAAGGCGGATCCTAAGCCTCTGCAATTCCAGGAGATGTGCCGCATTAATTACTATTGGTAGAGGGGTTGGCCCCTTTTGGGGCCGCAGATGGTCCTTTCTTAGATCTGGTGTTCAGCATTCCTTTCAGGGTTTTTTGTGAGCCTTCAAGTACAGCCAGATATGTTGCTTCCTCCCTTTTCTTTTTTGTGGATTTCCTTCCTCTTGAGTTTTTAAAAGGAATGGTGTGTAGGCTGCTTGAAGAGTCACCATCATCCGTATCCTCTCCTGGATCCGTTTCAAGGAGAAGAGGTTCCTCATTTGTGCCCCTGGAGAGCTTGGAATGGAAAGCAACCTTCAAATCGCCTGGATCAGAGAGTGGTATTTCCCCAGGTTCCAACGGATCCGCATGGGAATCTACCTCTCTATTGCTGGAGTGTAATCCAGTTGGGATCTCTTCCACGCTTATTGATGCTGGTTCTTTCCCAGAAGGGGTTCTATCCTTTTGTGGATCCTTTGCTTTCTGGATCACCATTGGCATCTCTTTTGTGGCTTCTTGGGGAGATCTATTTGAGCTTGAAGGGGTATTGTTTTTCTGCATGTCCTCTGTGGTCTTTTTTTCTTGGGCTTTGGAGGTCGACTTCCCTTTCTTGACTCTTTTCCATCCATCTCCCTCTTCTGGGTCCTGCATTTTGGGGCAGTTTCTTTGGAAGTGGCCGTGCTCATGGCAAAGGCAGCACTTAAATGGCAACTGTTCATAATCAAGCTTTTGGAAGTGGTGCCAGTCTCCTACTTTTAACTTAACTGCTTCAAGGAGCCCTGCTTCAAGGTCAACCTCAACACAAATCCTGGCGCAAGTGTACTGTCCTTTGTTTTCTGCTTTATCGATATATCTCTCGAGCACATTCCCCACTTTTTCCAGGGCTTGGATATTCCAGCATTGTACCGGGAGGTTAGGAAGCCTGACCCATACTGGAACTTCCTTAGGGACATCAACTTCGGGATTGAAATCCGGCATCCATCTATTAAGATAAAGGCCTTGGGTTCCCATGAAGTACGGGTCGCTTCTGAATATAAGGTCCCGGTCCTCTTTTGTTATGAATTCGAAGATGAAAAACCCTCGACCGACCGGATAGCACGTGACACTGTCCTTTATCAGAGGCCTCCAGCTCCTCTGGATCCAGTTTTCCGTTGTTTTTTCCAAAGGGCAGAGCCCCATGAATTGGCCAATCAGTCCTCTCTCTGCCAAGGCCAGAGCAACCTTGATGGGTTGTTCTGCTGGAGATCAATTTCGGGATGGCAGGGGCCACCGGCTTCTTCCCAAACTACGATAATAATCTGCGAAAAGCTTCTACATCAGAGGGGGACGCAGAGGGAGGGGGATGCCCTCCCCCAGGCACAGCCATGAGGTGGCCTGGCAGCTCAAAATGAGCAGAGAACCCTAGGGCAGCGCGGCAGGGGCGCGGCAGCAGCTCGCGTGAGAAGATCCTTCCTGAGCTAACAAAATATCCCACCATAGCCTTATGGTGTTTTACCTACAATAAGCAATACACAAAAAGATTACACAACCATTCAGTCCTTATGCAGCAATACATGGAAAAGAACAACATGTATGTCAAAATGTAATTTGCAAAATAAAATATTTAGAGGGATTTATTAATATGCTTGTCATTTTATCTTTTAAACCATATGCCAAATCGATTTCCCTTTCTGTTATATTTCTATCTCCATTGCGATGTGCTGCTTTTACCAATGAATCCACACCTTCCCATGATATTCCATGACCCGATTGTTCACATCGTTCAATCCATACCTTCATCTATTCAATATTGTTTGCGATGTATAAATGAATTGCATCCCATTCTCGACCAACTGTTTGATGACAATAACCATTAAAATGAAAGACAGGTGTAAATATCCTAAACAAAGTATATGCTTTTAATTGAAGCAATAACTAGAAAATACAATTAGAATATGAATGATATAATAAATATCCACTAGCTAATAATTACATTTCAACTTCCTCAATCTACCTTTCCCCTTCATTTTCTCCCCTTCAAATTTGTTATTGGAGTCTAGATCACAAATGCGACATAAATTGAGATTTGACGCTAAAATAGGAAGATATTCACTAACATACAACATGTTTTGGTATATTGTATATCCTTCCATCATATAACCCTCAGCATGTGCTCATTGTCTCACCAAACCCTTCATAAATTTCAAGTGCCTCTCAACCATCCACATGGACCTTGAGTGCACAGGTCCACAGAACTCAATCTCCTCAACTTGGTGTATGAGGTAGTGTTCCTGTGCATTGAAAAATGTCGAAGGTAGATGTTTCTGCATTTCACACATGAGACGATGAATTTATTTCCTCGAATACTTTATATCTTCTTTATGGATTTCTTTAGATGTCAACTATCTACAAGTGACGCAAACCAATAACAATATTTAACAAAAAAAACATTAAATTACATCTGATGAAATAGTGCACAAAAAAACAAATATAAATTATACGGAGAATTAAAGAAACACTAAGCACATGCAAATAATCGCTAGTTACCTCATGTATTTACCAATATTATATATAACTTGTTTGACATTGTTGTCGAAGTTGTACAGGAGAGAGAGAGGTATAACATACTGTATCAATATACAAACCACGCCATCTATTAAACAAAGAGTATACAAACAAGAAAAGAAAAATATACGTAGTAAAATGAAAAAAAAAAATTATATGAACATAACAATAATAATTACCTTGATGAAGACATGTCAATCATGTGTTTTGACCCCCGCAAAATCACCTTTTTTGGTTATGATATTCTTCAAGTTCACACAAAATCCAATGGGAAATTTAATTTTTCGCGTTACTTCTTTGACAACATTGCTTTGTTGCTCCGTATACATCCATGGAATTGAGTTTATATTAACTTGGTCTCTGTTGCTATGAAATTGGATGACGTCTTTCATTGCATGGTTGCTTTCTTAAGTGTCTTTGCAAGCTTTCACAACTTTATCTTTCTCTCTCCTTATCTCCAGTAGTCGCCATAATGTTTCAGTAACATTCTTTCCAATATGCATTGTATCAAACAAATGAGCAATTTGTAGGTGCTCATAGTAGGGCAACCTGCTGAATTGAATAGGATAACTTTTCATTCCTCATGGAAGCCCATTAATGCCTTCGTGATCACGCTGAACATCATGAATATTAGTTTATAAATAAATTACATCATAAATCAAATATGGCCACTACAGTAAACAACTCACAATAAAAATTGAAATACATAACAATTCATAAACGATTATCCATATGTACCATGATGACGATTTCTATTGTATTGCATCTTCCAAAGGTGAGGTGTCATTCTCCGTGGTTTTAATGCAGTCTCCTACTTCCCATTGAAAAGATTTTTTTCATTTGTTCTATACCTGTGATTCTTAGAGAGGAAATTCCTATAGTCATCAAACACCTCCTTTCTTAAGCTTTTTGAACGATGAGATTTTATCTTAGGACCACAAACTGGACATGCAAATTTACTCTTTGTCTGAATACCTACAATATTTAGATATGGAATATCTATGTCAAATATATTCATATATAAACTATTATAACTACTCCATATAATTAAATGCAAATAAAGTGGAACTTAAAATTACAAACCACAAAATGAAGTTAACCCAGGGGCATCGTGTATTGTCCATACAACCATTGCATGGAATTGAAATTTCCTTTGTCGTATTGGTCTAGATATGTCATAAATAGTGATTCCATTCCATAACTTCAGTAGCTCATCTATAAGAGGTCCGATGTATACATTCATATCTTTAACTTGGAACTTACCTGATTGATTTGAAGTACATATAAAATATATCATTATGAGAACCATTAAGATATATAAACCATGCACAAGAGTAAATTAAAATATATATATATATGAAATTAGGAAACATAATATGACAAATGAGATGCCACAACTACATTATAAATAAAACAGTTGTAGACAAAAAAACCTAGAATAATCATCGACAACATTATGTGCTCCCTCTTTATTGACAACCATGGAAGAATGTTATTGTTGATAACAAAAATAGGCCACACCATGTAAATGGATTAACACCATCTGCTGCCAAAGAAATCCTAATATTATGTGTTTCTTCTTTAAAGTGAGACCACTTTTCCTCCATATCTCTAAAAGAAAAACCATCTGCAGGAATTCGGATAACATCATCTTGACTTTTGTTCCTAGCATGGTAATCCATAAATTGTGCTATGTTTTTGCACATGAACAGTTGTTGCAAACGTGGAATGATGGGAATATAACGAATAACCTTCTAAGGCACCTTTTTTTTACTTTATCTATACGATATCTACTTACATGACATTCCGAAAATTCTATTTCAAATTCATGATGATTATAATATATAACATGGTCATCGAGGCATGCATGAATTGCTTCATAATGCATTCCAATATCTTTCATGATGGAAGAGAAATATCGATATGTGCGAGGTAAAATATTTGAGGGTGGTAACAAAAATTCAACTATCAAGTTACAGAAAAATAAAAAATAAAATAGTTAATGTAATAAATAAATAATATTAACGAAACACGCTTCATCCGTATGATGATAAAAAATGAGTTAACAATACAATTATTAGAGGAATACAGATAAACTTTATCACGATCCTATATATGTGATGGATTATTTTACATACCTTAGCATCCATGTGATTGAAATGTTTGAAAGGCCATTCATAACCTTCAAGTTCATTATCAACAATATAGCAGAGAGAAGATTTGTTTTGGATCCTTCATAAAGGGGTTCATATTCCTTATCGAGAAGAGGTATATCGTGAACATCATCAAAGTCATCATCATTTTCATTATCATCGTCATCATCATCATTCATTCTAACATTAAATGAATCATGGATCAATTTATTTGTACCATAATCTTCAACTACATTATCAATATGATCATCTTGTTCAATATGATCATTCACTTGTTCTCCATTAAACATACACGCTCCATGATCCTGATCCTGAACTTGTTCTGAAAGCACTTCCTCTAGACGATATGTTTTAGGGTGTCTTTCCTTTAATGTAAATACGTGGAAACATCAATAGATATACATTAATATATGAAAAATAAAAATAATACATACAATTACCAAAACAAATAATATAAAAAACTTTATAATGCTAAACCTACAAATGCACGATATCCGTTCCCCCCCTCAGTGTGCCCATGTTCCCTGCAATTTTTTTTGGCTGTTGAGATCAATATTCTTCTCCTCTTAAATCCCCTGCATTAAGTACATGGACAATAACATTTGCCATCACCCCTTCGTTTCGCTACATCCCATAGTCTAGCAAGCAATTGTCATTTGTTTTCGTTTGGATCTAGAATATTTCTATTTGACATTTTGTCATGAACTTCATGAATGAATATAACCGGTTGTCTTAAAAAATAAAGTTCCATGCATCACAATTTTCTCAAATGGAGTGAAGTCGAAGAAAACAAAAATTCCCACAACCGCCCATTGAAGAATAAAACAATTCCTGAAAACGTCCGTCGAGGAATAAATAATTTTCACAAATCGTCTTTCACTTCTACAACAAATATGTCGAAATGTTTAAAAAAGTTTAAATTTATAATGGCCCCATCGCCGGATATCCGACACCTTGAACATAGTTACCGTTGGAAATATGGGACCAACAACTTCAAATTTTTCAAATTTGACATTATTTTCTTTCAAAAAAACCTACGAAATAACGTCAAATATCTGACACCTGTGTGTCGAAAAACCTACGGAGTAAGTGGTGAATTCCAGACACATATACGCCGAAAGTGTCGGATATTCGACACCTTAGCTGTTGAAAAACTGACTCCAACGTGTCAGATATTCGACACCCTTGACATCGGATATTTAACACCCTTGATGTCGAAAAACCAACTCCAAATGTGTCAGAAATGCGACGACGCTAAAAAAATTCCTAATCGTTGTACTTCTCAATGATTGTTGTCTAACACATCCATACGAAATGTCAGATGACGTCGGATTCTATCGTCGGATTTCGGGTTCAAATCCTGTTGTGATTTATTTGTTTGCAAACTGAAAGTGGCATGACATTTACTGATGCTCCAGAATCCACCAAACAATTATGCACATTGTAATTGAAAATTTCAAAAGTTAGGAGGAATGCTGGAGTTTTGTATTTAGACTTTCCCCCTATACTTGCCTCACCAATCTCTTCATCTGCTTGGTTATCATTCTAAGGTTCCTTCATAGATGTCTCAAGTGCTTTAAACAGCTTTTATTTTTGTTGGGGTAGATTACACATTTCAAACAAAGAGATGTTTGCTTTGGATTTTTTAATGTCTTCTACAATGTCATATCCCATTTCATGTTCATTTGCATTCTTCTTGACATTCTCAATTTTGTTTTCTATAGACTTCACAGGTATATTGATTGTCTTGGGATTCTGGCTTGTGATGACAAACTCTAGTATATTAACTTTTTGAGAATTATTTTTTATCTTTTTCATGTTCTCCTAAAGTTTCTTAATCTTGCGTAGTATCATGCTATCTTCTTTCAATGAGTTCTGACTCCTTGTTGTAACATTTTTTTCTGGTATTTCTTCTTCTTCAGTGATATCTTCATCCTCTATGTCAAACATGGAAACACAATCCCATAAGACCAAAGTGTCTTCTTCTTGAGTCTTTGTCAGTTCATGGTATTTTTCTTTCTCATCCACAGTCTCCGTTAACTTGGAATCCAATAATTGGTTCATCACTAAGGTCATGGAATTTATCCATTGTGGGCAATTTTTTTTAGAGTGAGGTTGTTGATGGAATGTACAGAAATTTTCCATTCCCACATCTGTCAAATTCATATCCAAGGGACTATGTGAGGGAGGTTTGGGTTGACCATTATCATCTTTCTTTTTATAATAAGTTTTGTATTGTTTATGGACCTCCTTATCCTTTTCCAGAGAAATTACTTGATTTGACAATTTCTACATCATTTTCACCACCCCATCTAACTCTTGTGACCGCTCATCTTTACGTTTAGTTAATAATAGAGGCTTTCTGTTCCTGTAAGTTTTCTCTTCTGACTGCACAGGATAATGGTCTATACTCTCCGTTTTTGCTTCCACCTTATCAGCTTCTTCATAAGTATCTACTAAAGTGGTCCTGACTGATCTTTTGACAAACATGGCTAAATCAAGCCCAAGAGGTGAGGTATAATATTCAATTAGGGCATGCTCAGACAGTTTGTCAGCTGCATCAAATCTATTCAGGTAGGCAGCAAACCTCTGAGTGAAATTATGTACCCTTTCCTTCTTTTATTTCTTTAGGGCAATTAATCCTTTCATTAAAGAAGGGTGATTTTTCTGGATTCCATATTTGTTTCTAAACAGTCTCTCAAATGTATTCCAATTTGTAATTGAATTTTCCTGCAGAGAAAACTACCATGAGGTTGCTTTTCCCTTAAGAGTATGCGGGAACAATCTGCGGAATACATCTTCATGTTCTGCTGCTTGTAAACCTTCTAAATCCAGATAAAAACTCTGCAAATGATCATCCACAAGAATTCCTTCATTTGGTTCAAATTTGGGCAGTGACTTGTCAAAATTCTGAGGCATAGCATGCAATGGAGGGGTCAGGTTTAACGGAGATCTATCCCTCCAAGCAGTTGGTGGAGGTGGCTGATTCGCATTCACATTGGCCATGATTCTGAGTGGAGATTGAGGAGGAGACTGGACAGGGGTTTGAAAAGGAGAACAATGAGGGGAATCTGGTCCCAACTGATTCAGAGGTTGGACAACTTCTTGCAAATTTTTTTCTACCAGTTCTTCAAGGTCTTCCATAACACTGAATCTTCCAAGTGCAAACGATCCTTCTTATGAAACTCTCTTCTAGGTAAAGCAGGAATAATAGGTAACCCTCCAATCATCTTTGCATACGCCCTAGTGATTCTCCTTAAATCCTCAACAACTTCGTTATCAATGGGATAGAGATACCCTGTGCCTTTTTCTTCAAGAGTAGGTCTTTGAGGGATACTGGTCTCAAAACTGTCACCGGTGGGGAATTCTCAAGAAAACAAATTTCCTCGGCCATCCATGCACTAGCAGCCCTCCTTCTAGCGCCAAAACTATTGAGGCCTAGAAAATCCAAGGAAACAATAGTAGGGATTCTCCCCAATAAGCATTCCCAAATAGATTGTTATTGTTTGGTATGGGGAATCCATCCGGTTTGCAATCTGGCTACTGTAGGTCAAATAACAATTAAATCTTGTTTTGCCGGTTGTGGCACAGTCCATCGTTTAAGTGTATTTTTTAGTTTTATGTTTATGGATGATATGCAAGTGCCTAATTAAGTGCAATCGATAGAGATAAAGAAGAGTTTCATAATGTGATGTGTAGGTTCTTACCTCTCGTCTTACCTCTTTTGCTTCTAGATCATAAACAAAGAACAACTTATACTAATGGTAACTAATTCTATCTAACCTATCCCTAGGGAGCAATATTTTAATTAATGATGAGTAATGTATTGTAAAATGTGCATTTAGAATATTACAAATAGTTGTTCATATTTCAGAATACATGAATATAAGTAGAAAGATAAACAAAGAGATAGCTCATTGTCAATTAAAACAGTCACTAGTCAGATATGTTGTGGAAGTTTCACATAAATAGACACGAAAACATTCATAACATGAAATAATTCGTAAGTTAGAACGATCTCACAGTTCATAGAAAAAGTTGAAACAGAAGTAGTTCACATTCAACCAGTCTATGGCAAGCATTTGAGACTCCACAGTGCCTTCACCAGCAGAAAATGTATACTCTTTATTATAATAGGAATTAGTTCTTCTTACAATAACATTTCATAAAGATAGCTTGAAAAAAAGTCCCTTCTCTATCAACTTGATCTCTTTTTATACAAAAAAAAGAGTCTCTTGGTCTACCTTTCCCTTTGGGCTTCTTTACAAATCAGTTACAAAAAATGCCTTTGCCTTTTAGCAGAATCACTAACTTAGGAAAATATTACAAATGTATTAATAAAACAAACTACTAAGTGGACCCCGCCACATCATTAATGAATTTCTTCCAAATATTTGCATCTATTGCTATAGTCTCGAACCTAGAGGGCTCTAGGAATCTGATAGTAATCTCATGTTTAGAAACTTCGGATTTTATATTTGCCACTCTGGCTGGTATCAACCAAAGTTGATATTCCAATAAATTACTTCTCACTGCTACCTGAGCTATTGCAGTTTTCAGCACCTTCTCATCCAAAACTTTGACCAACTGGATACTTTGTTCATCCTCTAGCCATCTGACCTGCAATTTCTTCAAAAATCCTTCATGATCAGGAAATTCTTCTAACCTTCTCTTAACAGATGTTTGACAACGAATGTAAGTTGTGATAACTTTTCTGCAGAATTCTACACAAACACCTTTGGTCCTTCGGACTGCCTTTACCAATTCCTCTGTTGCTTTACTCCCGAATTCAATCATTTCATATTCCAGCTTCACTATCTCTAAGTCCTTGATGGGTGCATCAGCCAGAGGTTCTTTGGTTGTTTCCAACCAAGTCAAACATCCTTGTATAATTTCTAGGATATCCTAGGTCCTGTCTAAGAAGTAAGAAGTTGTACTCACAATTTCTTCCAACTTTGTTTCCACTTGTTGAAATTTTAACATCTCCTCTGCTATTTGAAGTTGCATCTAATGAATTTTAATTCTAAGTGTGAGAGCATGCTTCTTCAATGGCTCAATATCTATTTTATTTTCATTTGTTTCTTTTAATGAGGCTTCTAATGAAGCTTACTGGGTCTCCAAGGCTACTAATTGGGTTTCATAATGCTTGGCTTACCCCTCAACCGTAGTCTTCTACAGCTCTAATTCTGCCACTTTGTTTTCTAGACTTCCTTTTTCCATATTCAACTCTTCAATTGATAATTTCAAACGGTCTCGTTTTGGTTCCAAGATCTGATGTCTTTACTGAAATCTTTCAAACTCTGACAAGGTGGCCTCATGTTTTCTTTTGGACTCTCTGCCTACCTTTTCTTCCTTTCTCAGCACCTCTTTCATCTCAGCCATCTTTCCTTTGTATTGCTCAATATTTTCTATAAGCTTTTCCACATTATGAGCATTTGCATATGCATTTGCAATGCCCATAGCAGCTAATTCCTTGTGATGCTCTTCCACATTTTTCATGACTGTTCTCTCCGTCACCGTAGTGGTTGTTGGTTGAGCTCCTTCTTTCATTGTTTTCTCTGTCCTCCATAATGGACTTCGTTTTAGGGTCAAAACGAATTTCCTCCAAACATGCTACATCATATTGCTTTGAAGGTGTAAAAGGTACAAATCCCATTTCAGCTATGGGCACATGACCTGTTGTTAAGATGCTGCTAGATGTGGTTGGCAAGTCCTTTGGATTAACCCGCACAGGTCTTTGTTCTGAACCTCCACCACCTTGAACTTCATCAATATCCTGGCCTTGTCCTCCTATATCCTGCATACCTCGATCAGAACCTAACTCTCTTTTATCCAAATCCTTCTCCAACTCTGTCATTCTCTTCATAATATCTTTTGTGTTCTTTCTTTTAACAGCTTCAACCTTATCTTTTTGTGCCTCTTCAACTAATAATGTTTTTGCTCCTGCTGCAAGCCTTCGAGTGCTTTCTTCTTTGAGCTTTCTTTGCAGCTTCCTCATCTTCTTCATCTGGCTTTGTGTTATTGCTACTACTTCCTTTAGCCCCAAATGCTTCTCCTTTCAACCTTTTGCTCAAGGTTGCCATACTATATACATTTCTGAATACTTGCTCTTCTTTGTCTATGTAATCGGCATACTCAAAATTTACTTTGTGAGCAACTTTGTGAGCTGCCACCCTTCCTTGTGATTCATTCCTATGGAATATTTTCTCTCTAAAGTGGAAGATTTCCAACTATTTAACAAAATTCGGAGTGCTTTTGACTCTGTTAAACTTGTAACTTCCCATGTAAAAAGGTACTGGTGGTAAGACCACCTTCTTGATATCAAACAAATGGATTCCAAAACCATCTAGGAATACCTGCCTAACTACCTCCTTCAATACTATATAGTCTATTGCATACTTAGGTAGTAATAAAGGTGCTTTAGTGCCTCCATACATTCTCAGGTAAGTGCCTTCCTTGGTGAAAAAATAATCACCAAATTCTTTTATAGATTCCACTGCTCCCCCTATAGACATGGGAAATCTTCTAAAAAATTTAACCTATAAAGGGGCCTTATGAATTCCTCACAAATTAGCTGATAATGAGTGTGATATTTGTGAGCTCCTATAATCTAATAGGCAACATAAACAGGAGCTTTCCCTTCTATCCATACACAATTTATCTTTTCAAACTTATGCCTATATATTATGCAATCTAACAAAAAGGATGACATATAGAATCTGATTTGCCTTGCTTTAGACCCTCCAGAGCTGCCTTGATACTTTTATATAAGTTCTTGGTGGCAATATCTGCCTAATTAAAAATTGTTCCCTCAATTGCCACAAAATACATGAGTGGAATCCACCCAAAATTGTATGTTTTTCCATCGCATCTACCATACAACCTACTTAACATCAATGCTATTAATCTGAATGGGGTTCGAAGACTAGCTGTTTCATACTCTCCTAAATGCTTATGTCTGAAATTTTTACCTTCAATAATCATCCCCTTCATTGTGGTGGTATAGTCGAATTTAATGCTCTTGACCCAATCTCTGGTCACATTTATCTCTACTTCAGGTAGACTATATGCTTTCAAAATGAATGTTGGTGCAAATGATGCTACGGGCTTGTCCTCTTCATCATTAATTATCATACCCACGGTGTCAATCTTCAGCAAAAGCCAACCAAAGACCTCGACACAGGGAAAAACCTTTGGCCTGGTGGTTATCTTGGTTAACCCGTAGTTCATAATATTCTCATATAATGCAAGATCCCCTAATCCAGCTTCTGGCACTTTCTTGTCGAAAATCATGGGGTAGATTTGGCTCATTTCAATTCGGGCTCTGCCCCTGTAATTGCTTTGGTATTCTTGTACACTATCTCAACCTTTACTGTAGATGGAACTTTAGCAATCTCTAGGTCATAATCACTCTCAGCGATTTTGAGCTTCTTTCTTCCCTTTTTAGGCATAGTTTCAGCGGCGAACAGTACCTGCAAGAAAAACTATTTTAGCACCCATACGGTCATATCAATCACACATATACATCATTTAAGTAGAAACTAAAACTTCTTTACCCTGTCTGTTCCTTCCATCATAAACAGCACTACGACCGGCTCAGGGTTACGGCTAAAAAAAAAACTCTACTGAAATTGCGAGCAATATTTGCTCAAACTCTTTCCACGCTATCTTTAAAACTGTAAAACCCCGAATGGTCCTCACTCTCTCTCAGTGACAACAAGGCTTCAAAAAACCAAAAATCATGGTGGCGACACCCTAGGGCAAACATGATGCCACAATTCCCACGGCCGAAATCTAAGGAAACTCCCCCTACGAGCTCTGCTCAGAAAATTAAAACTGCCACCAAGGACAATGCCCATGCGTGAGCGGCCAACTGCATCCATATCGGCGTGAAGCTCGGCCTTCTGAGACAAAAAATATTTGATCTAGCAAACTGAGCGAAAATGCCCCTGAATACTCATAATGCCTATGTATTTACTGGGGCAAGAAAAACGTCAGGAAATTTGACCTAAAAGAAGATGGGATGAGAAAAATTTACCTAAACTCATCCAAAACTAACCTCCGATGATGGCAGCTGTAAACCCTACCGAACCAACTATTGGGAAAAAAATGAGGACACCTACCTGTTAGTCAATGTTGGCTCCACGCAGTTGATGAGTGTAGGCCACGTGAGATCCTCCAAAGAACCACGCAGATGACTCAAATGGGAAACATTCTTCAACCTCACCCACTCCGTAAAAAATCACAAGGTGAAAGAAATAAGGGAAACAGGCAAATAAAAAGACTTCTCGGGCAGTAAAAAACCTGTACGTGCGAGCCCAAAAGAACCCCTGCTAGCGCCAACTACCATGGGCCAAACACATAAGTCATCACAATCAGTCATCTGCAATAGAGGCTCGGACACAACAATCCTATCCACGACAATGACCCGAAAACCCAACATACTTCCACGACAACGCATCAGATGATACCTCCGCAAAAAAAAATGCAGAACAATCCGCCGTAGCGAATCAATCCTAAAGAAAACCCCACCGTAACAGCTCTCGGGTGCCTAATGAAATTCTCTTTGGAATCCACCACCATAGCGGGCAGGACGTAAGAAACCCTCTACCACAATGGGAACATACAGACGACGGTTTGCGAGACAAAAAAGAGCTCGCCGTAGTGGCTCACGAGCAAGGAGAATGCCTGTTGTAGCGGCTCGCAGGAAACAAATCGAAAAACAATCAGAAACTTGTCGCCATAGCAGATGCAAAGCAAGAATCTTGTCAACACAACGGAAACATGCTGACATCGGCTCATAAGTCAAAATGATAACCGTCACAGTGGCCCAATCATAGAACACTTTCCGCTATAGCAACTAACAAATAGTGAATGGCTCGCCGTAGCGGCTGGACAGCAAAGATGAGCCCACTGTTGTGGCTTGAAACTGAAAACCCATCCGCTGCTGCGGATCAAAATAAACTTTTTCCCTTAGTAAAAACAAAAAATTTCTGCAAGTTTATGATGGACAGGAAAAATCAAAGGCCAATTAAAGCAAAATCAATTAAGATTTTCAAAGGGGACCAAAAAAATATAAAAATATTTTTAGGAAATGTTGCAGCAGCAACAGGTCTAAAACTACAAAATATGACATAAGATATATAAAATATTCTATTTTTTTCCTTGTGTGCCATCTTCCACTTGCACGGTGTCTTTGAGCTTGCGCAGCATCCACGATGTTGTGCAATTATCTTCTCCCAAAACCTCCTTCCGACAATACTACATACTACATCAATAGTGTCCATTACATGACATACTACATCAAGAGCCAATCCTAGTAACCCTAGTTTGCACTGTATATCCTAGTTTGAATTCTAAACCCTAGAAACCCTAGTTTGTGTTCAAAATCCTAGAAAACATAGTTTGTAGCCACTAACTATCATTTATAGATCAATAATACCATTTATTCAATGTCATCATTGACCAATATCTTGTATCAAACATTCAAACCTTAGAATGAAGGAGACCACTAGTATTTTAATAAAAGGAGATTGAAATCATAAGAATGATGTTAATCACATCAATTGAGATGATAGGTAATCGCATTGATTGGAAGGAAGGGTAGTCATTTTGATATGGATGAAGCTTGATCTCTTTTAATTTAGATAATGTAATAACAAGTGTTCAGCCTTGAATCTAGAAGTTGGTCCTATAAGTACATTAGTCAACACCCCAATTTTTCATGGAACTTCCTAATGAAAGTGTTAAAATAAGGTATAAAACTCTTCCCGTGTTGCATGACCCACTAGAACCCGGTTTTGATGCACAATTGGAATTCTATGCCCCGGGTAGGGATTCAACAGGTGTCCCTCAAAACCTATAGGAGGTGGGCTTCAACGTGCGATGGAATGATGATCGTGACTCGTATCGACGAACCGTCGACTCCGTTGGATTCAATACATCAAGATAGTTCTAGGGGTGGCCCTCTCCTCTAGATCCAAGGACAAGAGATCATGTTTTAGGTTAATTTTGGAAACTAGGGTTTTCTTAGTAAGGGAATGTGAAATTCTAGCACATAGGGGTCAACTTTGCAAATTCCTCAACCGTGAATGCGTGGCTATAATTCCCACATAGAACCTCCCTAAACACACTTTCATGACCCACTAGAACCTAGTTTTGATGCGCGATTAGAATTCTATGCCTCAAGAAGGGATTCAACAGGTGTCCCTAAAAGCCTATAGGAGGTGGGCTTCAACATGGCATAGAATGATGACCGTGGCTCGGATCGATGAACCGTCGACTCTATTAGATTCAGGACATCGAGGTAGTGCTAAGGGTTTCCCTCTCCTCTGTCTCCATGGATAAGGGATTCTATTTTAGGTCAATTTTGGAAACTAGAGTTTTTCTCAGTAAGAGAATGTGAAATTTTAACACATAGGGGTCAAATTTGAAAATTCCTCTATTGTGAATGTGTGGCTAGCGTTCCCACATGGAGACTCCCTAAACACTCTTTCATGACCCACCGGAACCCAGTTTTGATGCACGGTTGGAATTCTATGCCTCAAGTAGGGATTCAACATGTGTCCCTGAAAGCCTATAGGAGGTGGGCTTCAACATGCCATAGAATGATGATTGTGGCTCGGATCGATGAATCGTCAACTCCATTGGATTAAGGACATCGGGATAGCACTAGGGGTGGTTCTCTCCTCTTCCTCCAAGGACAAGGGATCATGTTTTAGGTAAATTTGGGAAACTAGGGTTTTGCTTAGTAAGGGAATGTGAAATTTTAGCACATAGGGGTCAAATTTGCAAATTCCCTGACCGTGAACTTGCGTCTAGCATTCCCACATGAACCTTCCCTAAACATGCTTGAATGGCCCACCAAAACCCAGTTTCGATGCATGGATGGAATTCTATGCCCCAGGTAGGGATTCAGCAGGTGTCCCTGAAAGACTGTAGGAGGTGAGCTTAAACGTGCCATAGAATGATGACCATGGCTCGGATTGACAAAACGTAGGATCCGTTGGATTCAAGAAATCGATATAGTGCTAGGGGTGGCCCTCTCCTCTGGCTCCATGGACAAGGGATCATGTTTTAGGTCAATTTTGGAAACTAGGGTTTTGCTTAGTAATGGAATGTGAAATTTTAGCACAAATGCGTCAACTTTGAAAATTCCTCAACCGTGAACATGTGGCTAGGTTTCCGACATGGAACCTCCCTAAACACACTTTCATGACCCACCATAACCCAAATTTGATGCATGATTGGAATTCTATGCCCCGGGTAGCGATTCAATAGGTGTCCCTGAAAGCATGTAGGAGGTGGGATTCAACGTGAGATAGAATGATGATCGTGGCTCGGATCGACGAAACGTTGACTTGGTTGGATTCAGGACATTGGGATACTACTAGGGGTGGCCCGCTCCTATGGATCCATCGACAAGGGATCATATTTTAGGTCAACTTTGGAAACTAGTGTTTTGCTTAGTAAGGGAATGTGAAATTTTTGCACATAGGGGTCAACTTTGAAAATTCCATGACCATGAATGTGTGGCTAGCGCTCCTGCATGGAACCTCCCTAAACACACTTCCATGAGCTATCGGAACCCATTTTTTATGCACGGTTGGAATTCTATGCCCCGGGTAGGGATTCAATAGGTATCCCTGGAACTCTATAGGAGGTGGGCTTCAACATGGCATAGAATGATCACCTTGACTCGAATCGATGAACTGTTGAATCCATTGGATTTAGGACATTTGGATATTGATAGGGGTGGCCCTCTCCTCTTGCTCCATGGACAATAGATCATGTTTTAGGTCAATTTTGGAACTAGGGTTTTGCTCAATAAGGGAATGTAAAATTTTTGCACATAGGGGTCAACTTTGCAAATTCCTCAACTGTGAACTTGTGGCTAGCAATCCCACATGGAACCTCTATAAACACGCTTGCATGACCCACCGGAACTCATTTTTGATGCACAGTTGGAATTCTATGCCCCGGGTATGGATTCAACATGTGTCCCTCAAAGCCTATAGGAGGTGGGATTCAACGTGCCATAAAATGATGATTGTGGATCAAATCGACAAACCATCGACTCCATTGGATTCAAGACATCAGGATAGCTGTGCTAAGGGTGGACCTCTCCTCTGGCTCCATGGACAAGGGATCTTGTTTTAAGTCAATTTTGGAAACTAGGGTTTTGCTCAGTAAGGGAATGTGAAATTTTTTCCCATAGGGGTCAACTTTGCAAATTACTTGAACGAGAACTTGTGGCTAGAATTTCCACATGGAAATTTTCTAAACACACTTGCATGACCGCCCCCCCCCTTCCCAAACCTAGTTTTGATGCACAATTGGAATTCTATGCCCCAAGTAGGGATTCAGCAGGTTTCCCTGAAATACTGTAGGAGGTGGGCTTCAATGTGCCATAGAATGATGACCGTGGCTCAAATATCTATGTTTGACTAAGAGTTACACATTGGATTCACACAAAAGAAGGAAACCTTATTAGTACATTTTGTTCCTAGTATTCCTCTAATCGAGCATACAATAAATATAATTTAGAGAAATTTATAAAATAACGCTATGGAAATAATAGGGCCAATAAAGTACACAAGAGTTTTATAACATTCATTATTAGTCACATTCATCACACAAAGGTATTCGTCATGCAAAGGGTCAAGCTAGAGCACTAGGGTGTTGCTCATACTCTTTTTTCATACAATACCTAGATATAAGAACTATATGTTCAAGTCCAAGTCAATCAAATACAAACTTGTGGACTCAAGTTCATCACTTTCATTTTAGAACAGGTAGAACAATAACAATGAGTAATATTGTACAACTAATTAACAACTCGAGAATAGTACTTTAAAGTATTCAAGTCATTTGTAATTACTTTTGGGGTATACCATTAAAGTTTAGGGTTAGTTCAAATTTGACATAGGTAAATAAATATACTTCAATACATAAACATAAATATAAAACAAGATTTTGAATAGTACTTCTCCAATCAATTTAAACTATAATAAAATCACACATAATTTTCATCTCTTCCAAAGTTGGTCCTCGAGGTGATTCATCAAATTCCATGTACAATAACAAAATGATAAAATAATGTCCAAGAGATACAACAATAAAGAATCATAACCATTATTTTGAATCAACCTTATACTTGAATACTTTTAGGTTTGATGTGTATCCCATATATTTGTTAGATGAAAGACATCATGTCAAACACCAATTTCATTAATGTATACCACACAGGTGCATCACTTAGGTGTGTCAACTTCATGCATCCTTTAAATGCTTGTTAGGTTGTTATGTGGGTAAGGTGCTTTTGTATTCCACTTAGTTAGTTCAGTTGATTAGGTGTGTTGGGTGCTTATGTGTGTTAGGTATGTTGCATTTTTGTGAATACAAGTTAACATTGTATGTAATTGGATCGTGGTAAGAAAAAAATTAAATGTGCATTGTTGTCATTACACAATATTGTAATTGTGCATTGTTCTCAAATTTATAACCGATATCTCCATGCAATCGTAAAATCTATCAAAAATTGGGAACATTACACATAGAAACATTTTTGGCCACACATGTATGATCACACATAAGACTGAACTATGAAGATCTCAAGAGCCTTGATATGAAATATTTTTATATCATGAAAGTTATAATACAAAAATAGAAGGCCCTTAGATGGCATGTCAATGTACATGTATCAAAAACATCATTGATGTACATGCAAACCAAAGTGCATTTTCCCTAGACCACGCCCATAAACTCTAACTTCCTCTTGTACACAAACGTACATATTTGTCCTGGACTAACACATCAAAACTCTAACTTTCTCTTGTTTTTTCCCGACTCTAGTGCTTGTTGCCTCTGTCCATGACCATTGTGCATCTCTAGCGACTGCAAATCAATGATAGTATTTCTTGATCAGGTAACTGAACTAATACTGTTTAGCACTAAAAAAATTTGAAAATTTAAAATACAACTAAATTGTACATAAAACAAAAAATCAGTGCATCCATCTGGGGTATAGATGCCTCTGGTGTCCTCTTCCTTGCAGAGAGTCTCTCCACAATGCTTCTCTGCGGAAAAAAAAATCTATGTCAATTATCTCAACAATTGTCAACATGTACATGCATGAGAAAGTACTAACCAATTATGTAAATAATGAACATCCCATCGAAAAATTTTGTTCTAGGGCATGACACTGGGTTTCTTCAGTAGAAAGAGGAGACATAGGTTGAACATCAACCTCGGTCGTGTGCACTAATGGACTAGGGTGTGGATACATTCACCAAATTCTAAAATAGTTATACATCGTGCATGCCCATACACAATACAAATGAACTGTACAAGTACAAATATTCAAGAAGATACCTCTGTGTGACTTATCCCCATTGTAGATGCAGCATTGACTGCAGCATCAACAACCCCGCTAAGATCTGGCACATAGGACTCTACATCCCGATGCTGTAAACATGCTAAAAATAACATTAAGAAAAACTAGTTGTGAAGTGAATTGAAAGCTAACCAGCAACTGCCATTGGAAGTGTGTACATTACTGCGGAATCAGTAGGTTCATCATCATGGACACCCGCTCCCTTTAAAGAAGAGTGTTGTCTAGTGTAGACAACAAGCTTATCTATGTTTGGACTATGGGAAGATATAAACCAGAGAGGTGGTGCAGGGATTTGCGATGATGTCTGCAATCATAAAGTGTTACCATAGTTAGATATGGACATGAATGGATGGAACAATATGTATTGAAAAACTAACATGTTGTAATATACTTACATCTTCATGGAACATATCTCCCCCATGGGACGGACAGCTACCAGCAATTTCTTGCCCCTCTACAGAGCCAGATAGCACCTGCAAATTTAAAAATTATAAATATTAGCAATCTATAAAGGAGTGTACATTAATAAATAAATAATTTGAACAAGATTCAGTCATTAACCATGTACTTACATTCCTTTGTTAATCATAAAATCCACCTAGGGGGAATTCACTGAGATCAATGTCTCCGACATCCTGTTCAAAATGGGGTTCCTGTAATTTAAAAAATTGTAAATATTAGATCATTTAACAAATTAATTGACTAACACGTGCATTAACAAAATGATATGTATTAACAAAATGACACATGTTGAAATATTACCTTGGCGTTGGTTGTTTGAGCCTCTGATACAACAACATTGGGTGCACTACCACCCCCCTTAGAGGCATCAAGCTCCTACAAGAGCAAAAATTTCATATATTAAGAATCTTTTAATATGTGTACAATATGGAAAAATTAAATTGAAGAAAAATAGAGTTTTTACAATGTCCTTAACTGACCACCAGTCATCTTAGAGGTACCATGTGTTGTTCCACGACCATAACAGGATTGACCACACGTTGTGCACATGTGTGGCTCACTCTGAGGAACACGGGATGTCGGTCTATCCCCACCAATAGATGGTCCTCTACCACCATAAGTTGGTGGTGGTACCCCACCAGAGGAAGAGGGCCATGCCTAGTCAATAGTTGTGGTGTGTCGGGAAATCATCTCAGCTAACGTAAGAAATGCGTCTTGTGTCTGAGTAACCATATCATGTGTAGGAGGGATGTCTGGCCTCAAGTAGCTGGGCATGGGGTAGAGGTACCTATCAATTGGAATCTATATGCCTAGCATTGGGTTGATTTTGGGGCATCCCCCTACCAGCGCCCTAGAACCCCAACATGTCAAAATAATTGGCCATGTATGGATTCCACTTGATGTTGCTTTAGTTTTATGCATTCTTTCTATATACCCATGAGAGACTTTGCATATTTGTGTATAGTGGCTTTTATGGTTGCAAGGTTTCCACTGGATTATATCATGTATGATAGAATGTGATTGGCATGTAATCAAACACATCAACCTCCCTATCTATCTTCATGTTCGTAGAGCCTATTGTTGAACTCTGTTATCTTGACCTTAACCAAAATGTATGCTTCAGTCAAGGGGATATATTTGTTGAGCATGGGAAGCTTCTATACCTTATTTTAACACTTGGATTAGGAAGTTTCATCAAAATTATAAGGTGTTTATTAATGTTCTTGGAAGACCAACTTCGATGTTTCGGAT